>BMAO01023244.1:0-198852 GCA_019973975.1 Trichonephila clavata | reverse complement strand
AGATATACCTGTATCATCCTATCTCCATGTAGCCAAAGATCTCCAATGTATCCAAAAGGGGGTGGGGAGGGTATGTTAAAATCTCGTGAACAATGAAATCCAAATATTTAATGGATTGATCTGCTTTGCATCAATGACTTTCAAGAGTTTACAGCCTGTTGGAAGGTAAGAATCTTGATGAGGCCACTCAAAAAGAGTAATCAAGTCGCCTGCTTTTTTAAGAATATATAGTAGGTGGGGTCCAAGGGTGGATGGGTGGTGCTCTCCAAAATTTATTTAATTCCATCTTTTCAATTGAAGAGATTTTATCAGATATTAATTTTATGCTCATGGAAATTGTCAGAAGAGGCAGTTTGGGCCAAGGTATCAGCTATCACATTACCGTTCATCTATAAATGGAAAAAGACCAATTGAAAATATATAGAGTGCCTTGAAATAGCAGTAAGTTGGAGATGTAAAATACACAGGCTCATTGAAAAAGGTGCTGTATAGAGGCTTGACTGTTTCTGTAGACATGTAAATATATTGTAGGTCCTTGTGAATTGCAATATAAGTTGAGACCTAAAAATATAACAGCAGTAAGCATTTTTTTTTATAATGTCATTTGTGCTATCAGGCATCTCAATGTGCATGCCACTTCCAGTAATACATACCGCCGTCGCACTTATTTACATCAGTATACATTCTCAGCATCGAAAGTGGGATGCTATAAATAGTTTCCACAGCCATTTGTCTATTAAATGATGGGACATCTGATTTATTGCACATTTTGGTCAAGAGTTTAGCACAAAAAAGTTTTCGATCAGGATCAAACTTAAAATAAATTAAGAGCTTCAAAGAACGAGTTTCCATATCAATTGAAGACAAACCCATCTCTCTAACGAAGGAAAAAAGACGAAGTCTCTTTAATCACCAGATGGAAATGGAATGGAAACATGCTGATCATTGTAGCTGTTAAGCTTGTTATAATATTTTGAAAGACAGTAACATATTATCATACTTCTACAGTCCTTTTGGATGTGCCTAGTGCCTTTTATACACAGTCTGGGAACAAAAGTTAACTACTAAATTTTTGGACGTATTTGGTATTAAGGGAAGAACAAACTTTGCCTTAAATTTCTGATTTTTAACAGAATAGATCCATATCTGAACCTTTTGGATGAAAAAATAGCACCTTGATCTAAAGGTTGGATCGACGAAATACAGTATTCGCTAGCTAAAAACTCTTCTGAAACATTGGGATGGATTACACTTCGTGGATGATCTGGAGTTTTCTCTAGACCTAACAACACTTTAAGACAGCGTTTCTCAAGCTGTGGGGCGTGAGCATATCGAAAATAAAAGATCTTTTTAAAAAATAACTGGAATGAAGTAAAACAAGATACTTTCTGACATAATAACAAACATTTACACTAATATAATTTTTATATATCACCTGGCGATGTTACGTCATCAAAAAATAAAAGCTTCAATCTTTGATCCTATAACGAAATAAAAAAAAACATTTTGTTTGAACTGCTGTAATCCTACGATGATATTTTTTTTATTACGTATCTTTTCAAAGATAAAATACAATTCATTCTGAGAAAAAACATAACCAGACCCAGAATAAAAAAAAAAGATAAATTTATTACTGCTTTTATTCAAGAAATACTGTACATTAGCTCTAAGAAGAACAGCAAGACTTAATTCACTTTTCAGCCATGATCAAGCAAGGGAAGAACCTGCAGAAATAATGCATATTACTCATTATAGTGAAAGTTAATTTAAGAAAAAGATGACCATGAAACGAAAGGAAAATTTTCAAATGCTTCCTAAAGAACTTAATGTACTAAAATATGAAGCCATAAGTGTACCACAAGACACCCTGCGCCCTGTCAAAAAGACACAAGCAAGGAAAAGTTCACCTTGCAATTTGCAAAGGACAGTAAAAGTACAATGACTTGAACAAAATATGACAGTTTTGCCTGCAAATAACATTCGTGTAATATTAGTGAAAAGTGTCTGTGATTTGTGTCCTTTATTAAGTTCACACACATTTGAATCATTTAATTTTAGTTTTACTGGATTTTCAAAGAAAAATTGAAAATTCTTGAAAGTAGGTAAGTATACTTTCTCTTAATTAAATTATTCTCTAGAATTACGATTTTTTCGTGTACACTAAAAATAAATATAAAAAAAGGATTGGGGTGACTGAGTCACCCCGCATGACCGTTGACGTTAGTATCGAGTGCGAGACTGCTCCCAGGTTAAGACATTTTGAAGTCTTCTCGCTTTAAGTATTAAAAATAACACAATTATTCTTCATCGAAATATTATGTTCTTTTTCATTATTTAACCTTAGTTCTAAATGCTAATTCTGTGAGGCTTAAAATTACGGTTCATTTAAAAATCATTTAACATCCTTTTACATTTTTGTATGCATTGTTGTGCACTTGATTTTATTCTCCTTGCAATTCAACTATTATATCATGAACTAGCCGTTACCAACCCACTTCTCTGGGTATTTCATGATGTTTTATAAATATATACTGTTTATATATAGATATAAATTATTGATGTCTAAGTCCTGCATTAAGATTTCGATTGTATTGAAAAATATACTTATACCTGCAACTTTCGCCTCTTGAATAAAAGGGCAGAACTAATCTAATTTGTATTTTCTAAAAATCTCTAAAATCGAAGTATAGAATGATGTTTCCACTTTCGTAATCCTATAACCAAGTGGATTCCCGCAAAACCAATTTTCGGTGGATCTCTACTCCGTAAAATGAACATGCAAGCCAAATTTCAAATCAAAATCTAACTGAAAAAAGAAACGATATTTTTAATATCAATATCCCGGTAATCCTTTGAGAGTCGTTTTCCGAAATAACCGTTCTTAGCGGATTTCAATTCAACAAAAGAAAAATGCAAACCAAATTTCATTATTATAGTCCTTGTAGTTCGAAAAAAGGAATTTTTTGTCCATACGCCCCAGTAACCCCTTGCTAAAAACAGGAGTTGATTTCCGTAAAATGCATTCTTAGTGGATCCCTATTCAACAAAAAAAACATGCTTAACCAATTTCAAGTATATGAGTCTAACAATTCAAAAACAGAATTTTTTTCTATAACTCTCTTGATCCCTCGCAACCCTCCTTGAGGTTGATTTTCATTTAACTCTTTGTTAGAGAACTCTATTCCATGAAAGGAACATGCCTATTAATTTTCCAGCAGGTAGATTTAATAGTTTAAAAACGGAAATATTTATCGATTACGCCGCTTAATCTACCGAAATGAAACTTGGCGGTTGATATTCGAGAAACCCATTTTGGAGCGGTTCTCTACTCTACGAAAGGAATCTGCTTACCAAATTTGAAGACTGTGCGTCTAATAAATTTAAAATGGAAAAAAAAATTATCTATAACGCCTTTTGACCCCCTGATTTTCACAAAGCACATTATATAGCGGATCTTTACTCCATGAAAGGATATCATATTTCAAGACTGTACGTCCAGTAGTTTAAAAATGGATATAATTAACTATAACGCCTCTTGAGCCCAGCGAGGCCACTTGGAGGTCAATTTTTAAGAAATTCATTTTGTAGCAGATCTCTACCCTATGAGAGGAATCTGTGTACCAAATTTGAAAACTGTACGTCAATTAGTTTAAAAATAGGAATAATTATTAATATCACCCCTTAACCCCCCGCAACACCCCTTGGGGGTCAATTTTCCTAAAACCCATTTTGTAGTGGATATTCACTCGATGAAAGAAACATACCTACCAATTTTCAAGCAGGTAGGTCAAATAGTTTAAAAACGAAAATATTTGTCTATTACACTCCTTAAACTCCCGCAACGACATTTGGGGGTCAATTTTCACCAACTCATTTTGTTGCGGATCTGTACTCTATGAAAGGAATCTGCTTACCCAATTTCAAAATTGTGCATCGAGTAGTTTAAACTTGGAAATAATTATTTTTAACTCCCCTTAACCCCCCGTAACGCCCCTTGCGGCTCAAATTTCGCAAAAAATCAGTTCTTAGCGGATCTCTACTCCATGAAAGGAACATGTTTACCAAATTTCAAGGCTATATGTTGAATAGTTCCGGAGATATTGTGATCAGTCAGTGAGTTGCTTTTCTCCTTTATGTATCTAGATAATGTTTTATTTTTTTAAAAAAAATGACGTGCAAAGAAAGAGTATTTCAGCCAGGATACTTTTAATGTATCAATACCGCATAAGGATATATTTAACTAATTTCCTAATACTAAATTAAGAAAAAGTTTAATAATTATTAATGTCTTCCATGGGCTCTTCTTGCAGAGCAAAATTTTTCAAAGGAAGGCTTAGTATTAAAATTGACATTTTGAGTTATTTTTCTATATTTAGCTGACATCTATACTTTGTCTTCAAAGCAGCCACCACAGAAAATCCGGTTTCACAAAGATAGAATGTTGAAAATGGGGTAATAAAGTATATGAAATGCTTTTGTTTTCACTGTAGAAAATTTCTCATCCACCTCTGCCCAAAATTGAAAGAGCGATTTATTACAATGACTTTTTTAATTTCGTTACTGGATGTAAAATCTATGTAGATTTCTTCTTCGGTGGTTGAGAGCCCTTCTAAAGTATTTTGAAATTGATCCATAACCCACTCGTAATTTGCTATCAAGCTGTCCTCATTATAAGAAAATACTTTTTTAAATTCTTTGCCAGAATGGTTAATTGATTTTCAATGGTTTTAAAAGCAACTTCATATGTTTTTCGGATTTGTGTAAGTTTTCGCACATAACACAAGGGACTTTTCTGTTCTCCATTTACTTCAGTATTGGTAAATCCAAAATTTAAGTATTCTTCAGAATATTTCCTTGATTTATAATTTTCGGAGCCATGTTCGTCTGTGCACTTGTTGATACTTAATTATCGTCGAATGCTTGCTTACAACTTAAAAGTGTATCTATGCTTTTGTTTTAATCTACTGCCATAAATGCTTAATACTGTGAATTACAACTAACACGCGCATGCAAATTATAAAATGCACATTCAAGATATATTTCTAGCTATAGAAGTATCGACTCGAGTAAAATTGACTGCAATTGTACGAGGTACAGCATTTTTACATGTTTTGTGCAGACGTCAGATAGATTCTCCAGACTCACGCAAACGTTTGCGAGAATATCAGAGGGGGGAGGGTGATTTAAGAGCAAGATATTATAGAATATTTAAAATGAGGAAATTGATCAAAGTATTATAACTCATACTTTCCTTTTTTTAATTATTATTTTTTATTTTTGTCACTGAATTTTACTAAATTGGAAGCATTTAAGAATCACTCTTTCGCAATTTCTGCATCAGTAAACGGTTTCATATGATAACCAATGATATAACAAATTTTCATAGGGTGCCTTTGTTAACAATGAGACATTACCACAGACAAATATTTTTTGCTGTTGTAAAGATTGTTCAAGAAAGCCTATTTATGATCTCTTGAAAGTGATCTTCGACGAAAAGTGTCATTGAACGCGATTCCTGTTTATTGGTATTATTTAAATATACTTTCGTGACAAAAATGAAACAATTACTGAACCATGCTTGTTTTTCACTACAAAATAGTTAATTTACCAATCGTCTTGAACAATATATTTTCTTCGAATATATTTTTTGTGTGCATGATATGAAAGATAGTTAAAAATTAGTTCCCCTCATGAAATGGTCGCTACTCCACTTTTGTCTATTATCACTAATCAAAAAAAAATATCAATTCGCACCCATAAGACATGGACAGCAAAAAGCAAAATTTATATATTTAATTTTTTAGCAAAGAATTTCCCACCAAATTTTCATAAATATATAAATGAAATTATCAAAGCAATGAGTTATGACTGGGTCACTTAAAAAGGCCTGGTGGGCTGCAGGTTGAGTATCACTGGACCAGACTATTTTTCTAATGACATTTGTACTTTTAGAAATGCACGGAGGAGGAAATAAATCTTTAATTAAATATCATTTTGCAATCTGGTCTAACTTTAAAATTAGAGAAAGAAAAACAACATAATTATTATCATATTACTTAAAAGTAATTTACTTAATACTTTAAAGTAACATATACATAATTTAATACATAACTTGCTAATTTGTACGATTAATAATTAAGATCGTAATCTAGCTTTAGCGTCAAAGTGCATTATTATTGCATTTAATACATTGTTATTGTACAAGGGGACACGATAAAAATTATGATAGAAAATTGGGTCGCCAGTATTGAAAGTTTGAGAAGCACTGCTTAAAGAGAAGCTTAGTTTTTTTTTTTTTTTTGCTTAAATACTTAGAAAGAATGAACCAGTTTGGAATGAGGTAATGTTGTCGAGCTAAGCGAGAATTTCCATTATTTTCTTAGCCTGTAAGATCAAAACCAATTGTAGAAAACCATAATAGGAGAATAATAATAATTTAAGGAGAAAGATAGCAACTATAATGTTAACTTTTAGTTAAAAAATTGCTTTTATAAATTTTTCTCTCAATTTATAAAAGCAATATGTAGAACTTGTATCTTAGGAATTAACTTATAAAACATAAACCATTAAATTAAAAATGATTTTGCTAACATTTTTTGAGAAAATCTATTAATATATTCTCTTGTATGTATAAGAATCAATAAATATATTTAATATTATCACGTTTTTTGAAAATAAAATTTTTTACAGTTATATAAATTTTTAAATGTGTAAATAAGTACATTATAACTATGTATTTATACAATATTTTGTACCTAATGCAGCTTATATGAAAAAAAAACCCCTCAAAATTTAAATTTTATGCTGGATTAGTTACAAATATAGCTATACGTTTTCATTCAAATATTACAAAACATTTAATCAGATAAAAATATAAAAGCAATAACTAAAAAAGGGCTATTCCGCTATAGAGGATTCATGACATTAATTTTTAAATCGCATTATTTGTTACTTTTTTTTACATCAGTGCAAAGGAGAAAGTCAAAATTTAATATTCAACATTTTTTCCCCCGGTTTTACTTTACATTTAAAGTTTTGGCGCTCTTAGAAATATATTACCAATCGAAAAGAATTGGTATAAACTGCAGGCAACACTTGTGCAAAACAGCTATGTTACCGACAGTTTGAGGTTAAATTTTATCGGCTACACGTGTAGTGACAATATTCATTTATTCATATGTGCCAAGAAATGTAAATGCTTGTTGTTATTATTTAAGCATCATTGACTACAAGAAGGCTCTGTTAATTTGCTGCACTTGTGATACAAAAGATGTAAAAGTTTATGTTTTTCACAGAAATAAAGTGCTTACGTTTTGAAACTTTGTAGAAGAAAGAAGAAATCAAATGCAAACTTTTTATCAATCATTTTTTTAGAGTGCAATGTTTGTTGGATTAAAATAAACTTTAATTTAAATTGGTTGCACCCGCGATTTTGATGTTAGAATCACGGGTGCAACTCTTTGACAACTAGTCCTATTGTGTGATTTATAATATATTTCATTGTTTTGATATATCTTGAGTAATAATATATACTATGTATGATTGATGATATATATTTAATATCTGTGTTTTTATTGTATTCTTCTTCTTTTTTTATAGAAACATTGACTAAAATGACAACAGAGCAACGCAAAGAGAAATATAAGTGGAAGTTAAAAGAGAATCCTGAACTTCATGCAGGCCCTCTCCGTCGAGAAAGGGAGAGAAGTAATGAAAAAGAAAATTGAGAGGCAGATGAAGACTTGAAAATACTGGCTAGAATCAGATTAAAAGAAAGAATACAGGAAACTAGAAAGTATCGTAAAGAAGAACAACTTAAGCAATCAGGTACTACATACAACAGTCCTCGCACACTAGGAAAAGCTGAGGCCAAAGTGAAACGTAATCTACCAGTCAAACGTGCAATTTGAAGACATTATCGGGAAGTTGGCAGAGCTAGAGAAAAAGATTAATGGAAATATGTTCATAAAATTTTCGGCGAATATTAACGTATTTGATAAGAAATAATTAACATAAATGACAAAGAAGTGTACTGATTAGTAATAAACATTGTTTAATCTCTTATTTCGTTTTTATGTAAGTTATATTGATGTTTATAGTCACTTAAATTAGATGAGTTGTACCCGAGATAATTTGATGTTGCACCAGCGATTGCTTCAAAAGTGAATAATTAATTGTTTATTTTTGTTTTCTATATACTTTTTTATTTTTGCACTTTATTAGTCTAACACCTTGTGAAATATCAAGGCATAACATAATAAATGTATTACAATTAACAGACTTTCTTGTTTTTGTCTATGATCTAGAAAAGTTGGGCCAATTTTGTTGCACTCGCGATGGCACTTTGAACCTTCCACCTGGCTTTTGAAATATTACATTAAAATTCATACAAACGAATATAAATTTAACACGTTAAAATGTAGTTCATCCAAAATTAATTTCATTAAATTTTTTTTTAATTTTATTACTAAGAAATTTCATATGCGTCTAAGTGTTGCCCGTGATAATGGAATGTCCCAAGAACCCTTTTATGGAATTTTTACCATGAAGCCAAGAAGTTTGTTCAAAAAATGTAAAGATTTTGAATGGAAAAATTGCAATATTAAAGGAGGAATAATAAAAAAATCCAGTTTCAAGAAAAAAACTTTGTTGTAGATATTATATAGATTATTTAGGTACACAACTACTACTTTTGTTTAATATTATATTTCTGTAACATTTATTTTGTAATTTGTTTTGCTATAACACAGTTTTAAAAGAAGTATTACGAAATCCACACATTCTTTTATAACGAAAACGTGTGTTGTAAACGGACACAACATACTTAATGGAAAATGATAAGAGCATGTTGATATAAGCATCTGATTTTCTCATGTATGTTAGTAAATTGTAAAGAAGTAGAATCATCAAATGTTGCAGAAGACAGCACAGAAATAGAATAATCATATTCATCTCGATTCCTTGAATTAGAATACATAAAATAAAAACTTATTTTAATCTTTATTATTTAATCTCTTTCTTTAAGATGAAAACAGTTTTCAATGGATCAACTAGAATGTCATTTATTCATTGCAGTAACGCTAACTAGGGTTACAATAAATATTTTTAATAATCTAAAGCATTAGAAAATAAAACAATTTCAACAAGAGTTTTTTAAATTTTTTTTATTGAGAACATTTAGAAATCCCGTGCACCACACAATGTATAACACGGGGGCTTACAACACAAAGGAAAGATTACAACACAAACATCCATGCCTTCTCCGGGATTCGAACCCAGTCCCTACGGCACCGCAGTCAGCGTCAATAACCACTATACCGGATGGGCGGCTCAACAAGAGTTTCGGTGTGAATTTCTGCATCAGAATCGCTATCCATTGGCATAAAAAATGAGCCAAAAGGCAGGGAAATTCAATAACTGAGAATGAACAATAAAATCCAGACTTTTAAACTAGGTAAAAAGGGAAAAAAGTTAAAATATTGGATTACCGAGGAATATATAATTCGATTACATTGGGAAATTATTTGTAATATCGAAAAGTCTGAATGAGGTTTAAAATAATGAAACAAATGCTAATGAATGGACTAAAAAGAATGTTTTTTAATAATTTGAGATTTTGTCTTTTTAACTAAATGTTTTGGAAGACATGAAAAGGAAAAAGAAAAGAAGAGGAAAAATACCACCCTTTTTGTCATTTAAAATAAATTTTGGTTCAACAAAATTAAAAATTTTAGGGCTTTAATTGAAATAACTTTAAACTGACCTTGAGCATTTTATGAAAATTGTATTTTCTAATATATCTACATAATCCACAGAATCCAATCACCTAATTTAATTCAGAATGCTTTGTAGAAGAATGTCAAAATACATGAATTCAACAAGACGGTTAGTCCATTGCATTATTTTTTTCTTATTTTACGTTTCAACGCGATAAAAATATTTAATAATTTCAATTTTGATGAATTTCAATTAATAAAATAATAACTTAATTTTTCTAACTGCAGAAATTAAATTACATTTAAAGTATTTAGACAGTAACTTAAAGAAAACGTTTATTTTTAATTAGGAAAAATGACTACCCTAAAAAATGAAGTATATTTATTTCTTATTTTAAATCCTATTCATTTGGGCTTAAAAATTTAGTTACATTTTTAGCAGAGTTTTTGAACTAGAAGAAACTTAAATCGTAATTTCAACTGAAAATACAATTTTCAAAATTAATTTCAAATTTTTTAAAAAATAGCCACTAAACAAACAAAAGCTGTCTTGATGTAGCAGTATTAATGTTGAAGTTAAACTTCTTTTTATAAATATATTAGGATGATGGTTTGACTGTATACAGATATATAATTAAATGCAACACAAGAGCTATTGGCGACAGACTTCATAATCTTGAACCATGATCAAATAACGAAGGCGATATTTGAGCAAGCATTACATTATCCAAACTTTCACAGCATGCCAAAAAGCCTTGTCAAATTTAACGTGCAACAGATTATCTTCATAACGTCTTTTAAGACACCAAGATTTGAACTCACAACTAGTCTAGAACAAAGAGGACCATGTTCGTTCTGCTACCGCAGAGGCGTCAACACGAATCTATTTATGGTTTCAACATTTTTTTTATTGGATAAAATTTATCATATTAATGAATTAACGTAGGTTGTAAACTACTAAAATTCGAAGTTCCTAAAAAAATTTTAAAAATTATAATTTTAAAATTTATTGTGTGAGAGATTTTTTAAGACACTTAGAGCTGAAAAACAATACGAAATAAATATTTATCCCAGGTGTACATTTTCACAGATGACATAACAATTTTATAGAATAAGAGTGAGAAAAAGGAGTCATAGATTAAATTACAATGCATCCTGTTCATCCCTGGCAAATTTGTGATAAGTATTTGCTCTATTTTAAGATAACTTGTAAATTGTATTGTTGAAATGCGACTTTTTAAGTATATCTCGTACAAACACTTGTAGATATGGAACTGTCTAATTTAGTAATATCTGGTCATTCCACTGAATACGTAAATAAAAATGAGAGAAAAAAATGTTTGAAAACCTTCTGTGTCAATATATTTTATCAATCAAAAATAAATGAACAATAGCTCAGGTATCAATTTTCTTATCACTATTTCAAGAGTACTATTGTATTCATGATCACTTTCAGCGAGTTTTTGTATAAAAGTCAGGAGTTCTTTATGAAAATGTATCGTGTTGAGGAATTCGAACAATTAACATGAAGTTCTTGCTTCTTGCGGCGTTGGTTGTGCTTGTGGTAAGTGTATTGAATATTTATACATAAATATTGAGTTAAATATTTAGTTAGATAAATTAACTGTAACGTTTTAAATAAACATGAATTTCGATATTTTTGTCCAAAATTAATTTTTTTATTCATATAATTTGAAAATTTTTTCCATTTCACATTTCTAAAAAACTTTGACTCTTTTTCTAAATTCTTTTCAGTAATAGATGATTTTTATATTGAAGAAAATAATAAAAATTTAGTATTGGAACCGTAAATTCTATGAACAGCGGAAATGAAATAAATCGTTTTCTAGTTTTACTCAAAGATTTATTTCGGTCAATTTTATTACAATTTTAAGATAAATATGACAGCTTTGTATCTTTATACGTATTTTTCAATTACCGCACAAGAGTTTGAGTCTATACATTCATATAATAATTTTCTTTAAAAAATCCTTTTAAAGATTGTTCCTAAATTTCTTTTCTACAAGATTTCTCCAACTGATACGTATATATACACAGACACACACACACACATATATATATAGATTAAATATTGTATTTTGAACATAAAACAAAGCAGGCAAACGTAAATTTATGTTCTTAACGAACACTTTTTTATTTGAATATAACGTTACAAAAAATCGTCATTATAAATGTTCAATATTTCATAGGAGTTCTCATCCGAACACAATTCTTTAATTTGAAATCTGAAATAATGTTATGTATTGTTATATTTTTGCTTCTTTTTACTGTGTAACCATGGCAACGCTTTCAGTAAAATTGTTAATACTGACAACCTCTCCGCTATCTTAACACTCATACCAACACAAATGTAGCTATCTATGAGCCTTATAAAATAAACTTTCTCAAAACAAATATTTTCTTAACTTATACTATATAAAATCTCATAATAGCCTCTTTAATGACTTCGCACACTAGAGTGGAAAAAAATCTGTTCTTGAGGGTGAGGTCATTGTAGTTTCAGATTCTCGTTTTGTTCTAAATAACTGCTTCAAACATTTTGTCCACGGCTTCCAGCTTAAATGATTGTCAAACAGGGAAAAGAGCCAAACTGTTTATTAAAAAAAACCATATTATATAAAAATATAATTTATACCTCCATTTCTATATTATTAATTTTTTTTCTCACCAGCCGTGGACCTTTCCCTGCTTATAGTCTCATAGGTTCAAGTTGCTTTCCATTTTTATTTGTGTATGTGGTTTTCCAGGAAATTCAATCACAGTGTTGTTCACTGTCCCCTAAGTGCTAAAATTCAACTTGTAAAACCTACTTGGGGAGCTATTCCCTCTTATTTTCATTCTATTTTACATAAAAACATTATTCGGAATAATATATTTCCTATTTCCATATTTTCCAAGACTAATGCAATTTTTTTCTCCTTCCCACTGCATTTAACTTTCTTTTTTAAATACTGTATTTTAACTGTTTGTGTGTGTAATTTCTTCTTTACCTTGGATGACTGATTAGTTGCTCTAAGCCGTGTGGGTGACCTTGATAATCTGAAGTAAATAAGCAAATAAATACAAACTGTTTTATTGTCGCGATAAAATATATAAAAAAAGTTATTTTTGCAGAGAAGTGTATAGCGATTTAATCAACAGCTCATTCAACTTTCCTCACCAATTTTTTCTTCGAAATGAACAAATGTGTCAAGCTTTCCAAACTCAACAATAGTTAATTTATACTTTTAATTTAGTTGAAAACTACATAAAATTCAATAAAAAAATCCCTTTCAGCAAATGTTTTAATTACTTGAATAATCAAAATGAAGTCCAAACATGCATTAACTTGCACAACTCTCCTTTTTCCATAAACACTAAAAATTAATTTCTGTAAAAATACTCAGTTTTATAATAATGAAATAACTTTGTGTTTTGTTTTAGGTGGTTGAAGTGACAGCCCCTCCCCCTCCCCCTCCTCCTTCTGGCAGTCCTCCTCCCCCTCCTCCTTCCGGCCGTCCCCCACGTCCTCCACCCCGACCTAAAGGGAAGAAATGCTCCTCTGCTGAAGACTGTGACGAAGGTGAATGCTGCATAGATAACGGTTTCTTCAGAAAAGGACGATGCCAGAAGCTAGCAACTGAAGGCAAGAAAAACCTTATTTATACAAAATTAGTCTATGGTTGTCGGCTTGGGGGCTTAAAGGTAGCGTGTCCACCTCCTCCATCCAAGGTTGTTGGGTTCAATCTCGGCTGGTTGGCATGTTTTCTGGATGCGAAAATAGTAGGCGCGCATGTCATGTAATTATGTGGCAAAAAAAGATTCCTTAAGTATCACTTTGCCTCTAATACTTTTGGAAAAATTTAGCATCATTCGAAAGCTTGAATTAAAGTTAATTGGTAGCGAGAGCCGCCACTAGATTTTGCCACCTCTGAAATGGCTTTCACACTTTAGGGGTTTATCATATCTGCAAAGGCTAGCGTGCCAAAATGCAGCCTACTTGAAAGAAAAGGCGTATGACTGTGTGTGCTATCAGTAATATTAAGGACCACTTGGAATAATTTTGATACAATCCCTCAAAAATAAAACTTTAGCAGATATTAATCCTTTTTACATAATATTGCATTGCTACTAGAGCTAAGTATGATCACACTTTAAAAAATGTATTGCGAAATTTTTAAAAATAAATTTCGTTATTTTATCAAGGGTTAATACGGTGAAATTTATCCAAATTGCAATTTTCCAGGAAACTAAATATGTCTACTGTTTTCTTTCTTTTACTGCAACGAGCCATAAAAAAGGGTTTAACTTCCACGAAACTTACTCTTGGGTAATTTAATTTAAGCATCAATTTTATTAAGTAAGAAAAGTGAAAAGTTATTTTATTGAGATATATGTATTTATGCTCGTCTTCATTCTTTCTCATTTAATTCTTCAGCTGTCTTTTAGTGCATTGAGTAAAACATGTTGAAAAAATATTTGACAATGAAAATAAAATTGTCATGTATGTGATAGGGAAATTCTAAGAATACTGATTGCGAGTATTATTTCTGAACATTGTCAAATTATTTTAAAGATACATTTTACATGTTACATGCATTTTCAAGTTAAATGTTAAATTAGACTTGATAGTTTTGCATTTGGGTTAATTCAACTTTTGGATAATTCTACACAATTTTATCGACACAAATTTACTTCATTTTTTTCTACATCAAAATTATCTGAAATAGCATAAGAAAAAAAATTTGTTTTCGTTTTCTTCAGCAATCTTTATGTAATGAAAACAGTAGAAATTTTTTCTTACTTCTCAGAATTAAAAGCTAATAAATTATTAATTGTTATTTATTTCAGAATAAATGATAACATTTAAGAAACAATAAATTGACGGAAAGAGAATCAATGCTGGGGAAATTATTGTTTTTGTTGCTGTAGAAATCTTACGAAAAAAGGTGCATTTCTATTTGAGAGAAGCTCTAATAATTAAAACACAGCGTTTAGTGATTTAAATCGTTTAACTGAAAATAAAATAATGTTGTTTTAGAATAATTATCTTATGATTAATTAAGAAAATTAACATTCTTTAGGCATATTTTTGTAGAACAACTCATAAAATAATTAATGTTTCTTTAATTATCTTTAACAATTCTCATAAATAAAAAGATGTTTAAGATCTAAAATAGAATTAGTTAATAATCAATTACAATAATAATTGGAAAAATTCTAGAGCTGTCTTGAAATGGTAAAATTCATTAAATATAGAAAGATGAACATCAAATGTCCACAAATCCAAGCTTGTTTCAGTTTGATTTCAGGTTTTTTTTTATTAAAACTAAATCTACAGTTTAATCATATTGCGTTTTAATTTTCATAACCATTTTTTTATAAATCAAAAAGACTTTCAGAGACATATGAGAAAATTTCACTGAAAATAAATAAAAAGTGCAATTTTCCTCGATCCCACATTTGTATTAAATTTTACGATTAATTATTGCAAAAAGAGATATTTTTAAAAGTTGTATTTCATGTAAAGATGATACTATATCTCATGAAATGTAATATATATATATATATAGCTTCTTTTTTTGTGCTTTTATGAATGAAATTTGTATTTTTATAGGAAATTTTCTATGCAATTCTGCGCACTTATTTACTGCTTATATAAGCAAATATGATAAGATATTCTTACAGTGACAAAGAGGATTCAAATATATACACAGAGATATTTCTTGATGTAGAGTACTATATTTCGTAATTTATAAAATAAAATACGTAACTTTCCCATTTAGGAAAGCGTTGCAACTTAGTAGAAGAACTGATCCACGACAAATACATGCGTCACTGTCCATGTGTCGAGGGCCTTGTATGTCAAGCAGAAAAGACAAAAGAATTCCCATGGGTAAGAAACTTCTTTTTCTTCATTATTAATTTTATGTTTCAATATAACTTCCATGTATTAGAACATATGCATGCTAACATTTTTTTATAGTAATTTAGATTTAATTTCCTTATATTATAATTTTTCTCGCATATTTGCTATTGTAAAATAGGCAGTTAAAGTGAAGTACCGTTTCTAATACAATCTATTAGTTAATACCGATAATGTAACGCAACATCCCATCATGAAATTAAAAACAATTTTTAGTAACAATTAATTGTTAGCAGCAAATATTTAAGTTAACAATCATGAAGTTTTCAAAATTACATACTTTTTCCCAATTTTGATTATGAAAAGAGAATTTTAAAGGAATGAATCTAAGCTGTTTCATTTATAAACTTAAACATTTATTTAAAGTATAAATAAACTAGCAGAATAAGATGAGAATTAACAGGTAACACACATGTGTAACCATGTATTTCTTGAATAGGCAAGAAAATTGAGAGATTACTTTTAGAAATTAATGAGTTAACTAATGTACAATTAGTATTTAATATAATTCATTATTTTTCATTGCAATTTTTTTAAATAAGTCTTTTTTTTGTAAAAGTGTGTTCTTAAATTGTTGAGACAGAATCTAACTGTGTGTTTATCTATTTTTAAAAATGAAAAAATATGAGAATTTTTTCTCAAATAAATGAAAAAAATTTGGTGTTTTAAAATGAAATTTTCAGGAAATAAGTGAAAAAAGCAACATTTTTCTTTAAGTTGGGAAATTGGAATTAAGAAATAAAGCACTCTTTTTAAAATAAAAAAGAATAGATGCTACTCATATATATATATAAATTAAATAAATAGTTGCAAAACAGGAGTTTTTAACTATTTTTATTAATGATAAATATATCATAAGTATTTTCAACATGGGGTATTAGCATAATTTTCAAGTAAGACATATTCTCATGAGAGCATGTATTCTGAAAAATAATGCCTGTTACCCTTTTTTAAAACTAATAATCAACTATTCAATGAAGCTTCTTTCTTTGCAAACTGAACTTAAATAGTGTGAAGCATTCGCACTACAGTACTATTCAAATAATAAGAAATTCAATATATATTTATTCTATTAGGAAAAAAAATATCTGATTTGATATTTATTACAGTAAAAAACTACAAATTAAAAATTGAACTTATAAATCAAAGAATTATATATATTTATGTATTAAATAAACGATCATGTATCTTATTAACATTAAATAATCTTTGACAATGATTATATCTTTGAATATCCACAACTAAAACAGCAATTTTAGAAATTTCAGAACGTTATATTTTATTTTTAGAAATGGTGCAAATTAATCGAGTTAACAGAGCTTAATACATTAGCTATTTGGAAATAGTTCATTATTAGATTAATGACTAGGTCATTGAGCTTACATTTAAGTTATATAATTTTTTACAATGCTACATGTTCATTTAAAGGTCTAACTAGAATAAAAATACTACAGAATTTTCTATTTTCCATGACAGATTTTCATAAAAACCTATTTCGAAATTTCAGTCTCTAGTTACTACTTTGAAAATCCAATCAATTTGTTTTTCACATAATTCAATCCGTTCTGTATTCAGTTTCTACTTATATTTTATCCATCATAATTTTTACCTTCTCAAATGATGCTAATATATATGCATACACATACGTATGTATATATAGATCTTTGTGTGCGTGTAACTTCACTCGATTTTTTTTTTGAAAAATGATACTATTGCCAATGCACGAGTAAAAATACTTTTTAAGTAAAAAAAAATGTATTCCGTGATAAACTTATATAAATATGAGAAACGTTTGAGAGAAACGATGCTTTATCGCATAAATTTTTAAATTTTTAAAATTATTTGAATAATTTCGGACAGAAAATTTTTATTTCAAGTTGTCAATAAGTGAAACATTATACAGCGTAAAAAGTACTAAGCGTTTTCTATAAAACGCGTGAAATAAAAATTCTAACCCCTTTTTGTGCAATTTCACGTAAAAATATACTAAACATAAAAATTAACCTCCCTTTTGATGTAAAGAATAAATTCCTATTTAATGATTTTTATTTTACGAATTTTCTTTTTTAAAAAAATTGGATCCTGCATGTACGATTAGTAAGTTTTCCAAAATTATAACATAGAAAGTATTGTTTAAAGACGTTTCAAGTATAATATTCGTAAAAAATTTATTGTATTTGATTTTTTCAGTTCGATTTCACGCACATTTCGTTTACAAACATTTTCTCTCCCTTAAAATTGTGATTTTTGAAGTTTATAAAACATAAATGAATCTTGTGGTTTTTTAGTTGTATAGTAATCTGATAGATCTTACTGCTAAAAAAATCCTTGATGAGGAAATTTGGTTTTTAAATATCTAAAGATATAAGAAATCAAATGTGTGTGTAGAAATTACAAAAATTTTGAAGGTCAACTTGATTGGACAAACTTAAACGTATTTACTTTTTGTTTTACAGGGTGAAGCACGAATAAATGAACGTTGTGTTTCTCCATCCAGTACTACTGCAGAACCTGAACCAGAAACTAAAGCTACAGAACCAGAAGCAGAAGAATAATTTTGATTTCATGCAAATACTTGTATTTAAAAATTCAACTTTTCTATATTGGGAAACTAAAAAAGTTTGAAATAAAATTTACATGTTTAAATGAGTTTTAGTTTATTAATACTCACCATCGATCTGTTATTTTAAGTCTTCTGTTGGGTAATTAAAGTTTGTGAGGAAAAAAACAAATCATACATATGAAAACAAAAAGAAAGTAAGATTATCAAATTTGTTTCTTAGATTTCATTAGACACAGTACAATCATTCCCTATATTAGTACTGAAATTTGAACGTTATTTTTCTACATGTCAGTAATTTTGTAAAATTTTCTGTACTTGAAATTACGTAAATCTTAGATGGGATGCAAAGAAATAACTCAAGTAAAAGTTATAAAAGAGTTATAAAGTTTGTATTGAATTTAGCAAACATTTATTAAAATTAAATGCAGCTTAAAAATAAATTAAATAAGTAAATTGTTGTCACAGTTTAAAGTATCGCTGTATGCTAACTCTTTATATATATTATTACAGTTAAATAAATAAACAAAAATATTTTTTGATTCTTTATTTTGAAAGTAAACAAGTAATAATAGTTGCAAGTAATAATTTTATATTTTTCTACGTGAAAAATTTCCATTATTATAGTAGACAAAAGGGATAAAAAATGATTAGATAATAAGTGGAAATATTAGTATCTCAAAGATGTTTACTTTACTGTGATACAAACTAGTTGTACTAGGAATATGAGTTATATTTAGGTTTTGTTACTGCAATCTATTTAACACTTTCATTCCGGAAATGGAGCATCTTTGTCCCATCCTCTGTGCTAAGAATCTGCGCCACTGTCCGCAGTGCTAAAATTGAAAACAAAGCACAAACTCCTTTAAAACTTGTTTATTTTACTTTGAAAAATAATAATCAATTGCAATCGATGTCATTTGTCACTATAATGATTTATTTGTGAATCCTGGAAGACGTGTTATCTCGTCTCTCGCGATTAAAGTGTTAAAATACTTCTTCAGACATGATCATATTCTTCTTTTTCTGCTATAACAAGTTAAATAATTTAAAAAAGTTTTAAATATTATTGTGTTAGTGTATGAGCATCTAATATAAATATATATAATCGATTCTACTCACTCAGCAGTTTTCAAAGTACAACTTTTTTTGTTAAAAAATAACTACCCATTTATATCGTTTCTTACTACATGCTCATTTCATGACACTTTCTTAATTAAGACGTTATTTTTTGATATTTAAAAGAAAATGTACGCTCTCTATTATTGAATAATATTTGTGATGAATATAAGAGGGAGTAATTAATGGTTAGCTAAATGAGAAAAATTGCTTATTATTCAGAAATTACAGGAATAATTATTACTGTTTATGAAGAATTTGAAATAAACCGTTTAACTCAATAACTGAATACACATTTTTAAAAAGAAAGTGTATTCTTCCTTGATTTACTAATCAAAGAAGTATCAATTAAATGTCTTATATCATACGCCTACTGATTAAACTTTTCAGAAGTGAGGTGGATTAAGAAATACAAAGTCGTAATTATTTTTGTAAGCATCGAATATTCACTGTAAAAATTATTTTAAAACATGATAAACTAATGCGACGATTTTTTCATTATTTATAGTAAATAATAACTGCTGATAGAGTTAAATTAATTCAACATTATTTATGGAAAAATTTGAAAAAATTCTATACTATCGAAATGATAAAAAAAACTTTTTTTTCTTATGACTGCGGAATAAAATGAATGCATCATTATTGCTGATACATTTAATAGAAAGTGTAAAAACATGAAATGCAATTTAATTTTTACTCAAAGTGAATTCATTTTCAAAAGAAATCATTGTTCATCATCTTTGTTTGATCTCAGTTTACCGTGGCCACGGTTGCCTAGTGGTCAATGTCACGAGCTTGTGGTCGAGGTATCATGAGTTGGAGCTCTAGTAACACTAAGTATCCACCGTGTAGAGGGGCTGATACACGTTCAATCTGTTATGGATAATATTCTTCCGTTGTTACGATGTCGCAGTTGGGAGAAGATCAGATGTCATCCTCAGCACTTGAAGGAAGTTCAAAATTACGCGGTTAGACACCAATAGGTTGCCTCGAGTTGCTTAAAAATGTGATGTTAATATTACTCTCAACCCCAGTTTACTATGTTGACTATTTAACATTGAATGCTAATTTTTAATTTTGCGTAATAATAGTATATCGCCGGTAGATATCAATATTATTGAAGTTTTTCTTATAAATGAAGATATTCTCACCATACGGATGCATTTGGATGTCACAGTCACACAGTTTATAAAAATAACTTAGAAAGTACATATTATCTCTGATCAGTTCATAAAAGAGGCACTAATAACATAAATTCCTTTTTTTAAATAGAAAATAATTATCAATAAGGAATTTATTACATTAAATTTATTAAGATAATTAAAACAATTGAATAAGTTACCTAAACACTAAACACACATCAAATATTTTTGGATCTGCGATTAAAACATAGATTGATCATAACACTCTAATTAAAAAAGTAAATTATAATTAAATTTAAATAAGAAAAAAAAATTCACGAGTTTTAATGGCTAAAAAATTCTTTTATATCAGATTTGAATAGGAAATATTTATTTTGAGTTAAGACGGATATGTTGATGCTGATTTATGAGTTTTTAAATGCTAACTTAGTCACTGTAAAAATTTGAAAATTAATTCAAACACGATCTAAAGAAGTTTTTAATATTATTCTTATATTAATATTCGCTTAAATACTAATGTCCTTATTATTTATTATTCAATAAAATAAAAATTAATTTTGTTTAATTGGAGAGGGATACACTATTTTTGTTATTAATTTTCTATACCAAAAATGTTTCTTCCATAAGACCTGCCGAGAGAACACACCATTTGTAACACTACATTCAACAGATAGGACATAACTGCTAGCTCAACTAAAGCTAAATTTATATCCGGATGACAGAGACAAATAAGTTTTAAACGCAGTTCCGCAAGACGCTCTACTCGGAAGCAATTTTTGTCCTTCTTCGGCTTAGGTACCTGATTAATGTTGTCAGTCCACTAACGTTATTAAAGACATGTTTTCCTTCAAACTCTGTTGACAGTTCTGGAGTTGGTCTACGGACGGTTCTTTATTTCTCCCGGATTATTTTCTTCTTGATTCTTGTCTTTTCCCTTTATATGCCACCAGAGAGTAGAGGTAGAAGTTTTTGCAAGGTTTACGGCTCAGGTATAGAAGTAATTATTTGCTGTATATATAAGAGGGAAACTCTGGAGTTTTTGAGATACGCGCAGACGAGTAGTTACAAAAAAAATGAACGATTTAATTTGAAAATACAAAGTATTTTAATATAGCAGAAGACTTTTTAGTGACTTACTTCAAGTTGTTTAGCGTAGAATAAATTTTAAACAGCAGAGAAAATGGAGTTGACGTGAGAAAAATATTGTGCTATGATTTTCTTTGATTTTAAAGCTAAATTAAATCAAGAGGAATGCTTTCAACGGCTGCAATCAGCATTTGGTGATGAATCTCCATGTCGTACTACTGTATTCAGATGGTTAAAAAAAATTTGCAGTGTTCGCAATTCTCTTCAGGGTGAAGAACACACAGAAAGGGGGCGGTCGGCAGTAATCCCGGATAATGTGCCTACCATATGAAAAATGTTAATGGATGATAATCGCTGTACCTACCTAATGATACGGAAGGTACTTAACATTGGATCCGAAGCCATACACAAAATTATTCATGAACATATGAAAAAAGAAATTTGCCGTTGGGTTCGCCATAATCTCACTGAGCACCAAAAAGAGAGAGGAGAGTGTCAGAATCAGTAAAGAAATCCTTAAATTGCCAAATGATAGTGGGCCCCGCATCATTTTTAAAATTGTAACGGGTGATGAAACGTACACACCGTTTTTTGACCTTCCAACACGTCAAGAAAGCAAAGTATGGGTCTTTGAAGATGATGCCAAGCCGACAATGGTGAAAAGACAACTAGCAAGGAAAAATACTAATGTATGTCGTTTTCTTCAGAAGTAGAGATTGGTCAAAGACATTAAGTTCGAAGGACATTAGGCAATAACAGCAAACTGGTAAACCACTAAATGTCTTCCAGAAATTCTCCAAGAAGTTAACGTTAGGGGACTAATGCTTCACCATGACAATGCATATTCTCATACAGCCGGATTAACAGTTGAGTTTCTTAAGAAAAAATAAATTAAAGTGATAGAACATCCACCTTATTATCCGGATCTAACTATGTGTGACTTTTGGTTATTTTTTAATCTAAAAAAGAACTTACGTGGATGTCGTTTTCATTCAGAAGAAGAGATTGATGTGACTATAAATGCATTTTTTTTTATCAATTCCAAGAAATGAATAGTTTGAGGCATTTAATCTATGAAAAATTCTTCTACAAAAGTGCATTGATGCTGAATGAGACTACTTTGAGCGCTCCTAAAATTTTGTAAGTATAACCTTAAAAACCTAGGAATATCTCAAAAACTTCAGAGTGACCCTCATATACTGTATTCAGGAAATTTTAGGTAAGCCATTTAATCTATGTTTGCTCTTTTTAATTGTTTTTTGCTACTATTTTCATTTATATAATATGCTTATAAAGTAGTTTAATTCATTAATAGCTTACTGTTTGCACAATGCAAATTTTAGGCTTAAGTATTCTTCAATCATTGGTCATACTCTTTAGTTTTTCTTGCTCTAATATATATAAATTTTCTGCTGAAGAGAAAGTTTTCCTTTAGGTTGAATAGATTACGAAGTACCTGTTTCCCACAGGAAAACTCCAACTCCTGCCCTTTTTGGCCTTTGAGTTTCATGAGTTCAGCTTTACTTTAGCCTCTTGCGGCATCTAAGGGTATTAAGCATTTAAGAAATTTAAAGTTAACTTTGTTGAAAAAATACGTTAGACTTAGAGATGAGACATTTTCAATTTAACAAAATAAGAATATTGGTATCCCATTTCACAGCCCTAAGTCAGTGCCAGATTTGGAAAACATAATAGTTCTCCATTTTAGTCAAATGACTTTTCAACATGCATTGGTTCTTAGTTCTTCGTTTTCGGTTTCAAAATTTAAGCGTTCTCCGATTAGCAGGATATTTCATTCGCATCCATCATTTCTTTTATTATATACATATGAGGGACTAATAATTTAAATCAAGTCGGGTGCAAAATTGCATGAATTTTTTTCTCATGATTAAAAACAGCTATACAGAATATCTAAATTATAGTAAAAACAATAAGTTATTTCGTTGTTATTTATTGATATTTTATAAAGGATATTTTACGTATGTATATTTGTTTTGCTTTTTTAAAAATTTTTTAAGAATAATTTTTTTATACTGCTAATTTCAAATATTAGTTAGTAAAACGATATACGGATATAAATTACAGTTCCCAGTAAATTCTTCTCAAAGGAATAATTTTGTTCATTCAAGAATTTCCAATTTATAAAAAAAAGAATATTTGCACTTTGAAAATTATTTATGAGAGCTATTGACTTTCAAATCTCAGATGAATTCTTCGGGATATGCTGATTAAAGATATGCTATTAATTTTTTGAAAGAAATTTCATGCGCTCTTGGTACAAGACATTATCTTTCTAATTTATTCTCAGTAGAATAATCTTATTCGTGAGAAATTTACGATAAACTATCAGTTGGAAGATGTTTGTTTTTCTGTCTTATCATCCATGCTAAAATAGCTAAATTAAATATTTTTTTCCTTCTCTGAAACACATGTGTGTTAACTTTTATGAACAGCTTAAACTTTTAGAACGTTTAAGTATAAAAAGAAAAGTGTGCATGTCCTCCAACTGTAGACTAATATTCATCTAACTTAATATCTTAAAGCAGCAAGTATGAAGTGGGTCATATTAGCTCTAGTAGTTGTGTCTTTCTCGGTGAGTGAATGTAGATTATTAATACAGTAATTTTTAAACAAATTCAACTAAATTAAATAATATTACTGTTATTATTGAAAAATAAAACAATAAATTAAATAATAATATAATTATTAATTATTTCAATAAATATTATATTAAATAATGAATATCATAAAAAGCAATTTTTTTTAATAATTTTAATCCAGCTTATTAACGTTTTTTGCTGTTGCCTTCCCTGTTGTATTTTGTGTTATTTTCAGTAAAATGTAGTTTTAAGTACATAAAAATAAGTCTTATATGACATATGAATTTGAATATTAGAATATTTTTAGAAAGTAAGCAGAAACAAAATGAATGAAAAATAGAATGTATCAGTTGTTTTCTTTTATTTGCTGAAAGAGTTTGACTTTCTTTCCGTCTCGATAATGTAGAGGTTTCAAGCACAATTACCTTATTTTATATTTTCATTATTTAATAGTTTTAGCCCTTTGCATGTTCTTGCTAGAAGAAAAAGGTGTTTTTTTCTTAAGTATTATACTTACGATTTTTAAGAAATTGAATTTTACTTTTATTACCTGCATAAAATATTAAACTAATGTATGATTCAGCCATTTAAAAATATTCAATTAGTGCTATATTTTAAATATATTTAATGAAATTAATGCTCTATCTTCTTTTAAATATTCGAATTCTTTTATACCAATACTCAACCCCATAAAAATATTCGAATTCTTCTTTACATTCTTTATTCTACATCTTTTTAATGTGTAGCATATTTTTAATATTAAAAACGTATTAGCATTAATTTTACTGAAAAACTACATAATATAAATACTATGCCTGTTAAGAACTTTGTGTGAAATAAACATCTTAACAAACACCAACAAAAGTTCTTCCACATTAAAAGAATTTATGTTGTTTATTTCAACTAGATTACAAAGGGAAAATATGTTTTTATTTATAAATAAACGTAAAACACAGTTTTTAAAGTTTTTTCTTATTATATACTTTGTGTAATAAATCTTCTAATTCTTTACTAAAATTAAAATGAAAATAGAAATATTAAAGAAATGTAGATGTAGTTAAAGGTTTAATAATAAGCAATTGGAAGGTTTTCCCTCCTGTTTTCTTAAGCAATTATTATTACTAAAAGTAGTTAAATCCCCCTCCTCCGAAAAAAAATCAAATCCCAATAAAAACCAAATCAAGCAAGTACTTTTATTAGATTTGCGTCATTAAAATATTAGCACTAGGTTTTACAAATGAATAAAAATAAAATATTAGGGTGTTGAAAGAAATTTTAATAAATAAAAATTTATTGCCATTTAATAACTAATGAGAATTTTTTAAAAATAATCTCATATATACACACGAACACGTAAGCAGGTTCGTACATAAACATAAATAAGAGATATTATTCAAACATTACCGGAGTGAGTCCATAAATTTAAAACATTACCAATCAAAAATGACCAAACGTATTCTGTTTTGAAATAATACCCTTGGGTATTATTTCAAAACAGAATAACGTACAGGTAAACAGAATACGTAACAGGTTACGAAACCACTACGCACTTTTGCCACCTTTTGTAAAGATAATCTAAACATTTCTGAAATCCCTTTTATCCTTGTTTTTCAAAGCAGCCTGCGATATAGTTTTAATTTCCTCTGCGAATTCAACGTGATGACCCTGCAGGAAACTAATGATAAATGAAGTGAAATAAAAATGAAGTCATAGAGGTTGAAATCAGGGGAGTAAGGAGGATATAGTAACAGTTGATTTTGTGTAGCAAGTAGGGACCAATGATAAGACACGTTGTCATTCAAAAACCCTATGACTGCTCAGATCACATCTTTTATCTCTTTTGGATCAACTCACGCAAGCAAAATGTTTACATAGGTCTCCTTGTTCGTAGTGCTTTCTCCAGGAACGGTTTCCAGATGATATCAAATAATGCCAATAACACAACATTTCCTTTAAAACAATTTTGATGGCATTTCTGATAACGGGGAGATTGTGTTGATATATACGGTTGCCGATGATCTTTTGAATCGTGGAACGGGTCACTTTTCCAGAAACAATTCTTTTAAGACGGAAAGTATATTTGTAAATCCAGAAACAATTCTTTTAAGACGGAAAGTATAGTTGTAAACTGTCAAAATTTAATATACGGACATTTCCATTCAATTTCGGTACTCGGTCAACTGACAGAGAGTGATGTATTGACAGACCCTATACATGTAAAAATTCTCAGCCAGAACCTGTTGACTTATGAATTCGCATATTACAAATGATTCTGTCATTCTCGCTACTGCCCACTGTCTTTTCCCGCGTACAATTGCAGAATAATTTGCAATGTTTTTAGCTATCCTAGATATATGCGGGTGACCAATACATTCACCGCCTTCAACATTTAACCAGCATTTACTGAAATGTAGAGGTCAGTCAGATACTTGCGTTTGAAATAATATATCACAGCCGTAATATGGCTCATTTTTTTAAGTCTCCGCAGTATTTTTTCCCAAGGGAACACTAACGTTCATATTTATTATCTGCTCGAAAAACGCTCTCTTTTTCTTTCAATCATCTGTTACTAAGTGCATGCATCTACAAAACATGGCGTTGTAGCAAGCCATCAATTATGTGATTTGGGTCAAAACCTTATATATATATATATTTTTGCTAACGTTTTTAAATAATAGGATCTGCACGGGATATATATGAACAAATATAGATTCTAGAGATGGAAATAAAAAAAGAGATTTAAAAATGGATATTTTGAAAAGTTTCAAATAAAAAAAAAGGAGAACGCTACTACATTTTTACACATATGAAATTAAGGATAGCCTATTAGGATCAGTTTTCTGGTTCTCTAATATTTTCTTTAACTTTTATATTACTGACGAAAATTCTTTCAGAGTAAATTGGTCAATGCATTTTGCATACGAATAACTTCATTATTGTGTGTACGAGAAATCAATTAAATATAGAATATTCTTAAATTATTTTAAAGAAAAAATAAATTTATATATAAATTATTAGAAATCGGAATTTTTAAATTCTATTGATTAACTAGATTAATTTGCAACACTATAATGAGTATTTAAAAAAAGTAAGTTAGCAATAATTCTGTAGGGCAGTGTTTCTCAAACTGTGGGGTGCGATAACCACACGGAGGGAGGGGTGCAGCATATTGAAAAGTCGAAAATAAAACAGTTTTTTAAAAATATTACTAGTTTACTGAAAGGAAGCAAAATACATTCTGACAAAGCAAAAATCAAAATATCATTTCTACTGATATAACACTTATACCCTACTTATAAATGTATCAGTACTGCACAATGTATTTGATAATTAATTTAACAATACTAAAATAAGTACGATTGATTATTACCCAGTTGACCTCATGGACTTTTCATACATAACATTATATACAAAAATTAATGCTTATCTTGATAATTTCTACGGTTTATAATTAAAGTCGTATTGTAGCCTTAGAGTTAAAGTACATTATTATTGAATTCAATATATTGTTATTTTATAGAGCGTGAAGAAAATCATGATTGAAAATTGGGTCTTAAATAGTGAAGTTTGATAAGCACTTCTGTAGAGTGAATGGATTCCTTGTGCAAATGTTCTATCTAGACTGCTGAGAAAATGACAATATTCGAATATTGCCTGTAGTAAAGTAATTTGTTTTGTAGAGCTAAGATGTCTCAATTAGAAAATGAAGGTATTCAGGAATATGTAGTTGACGATTGTAATTCAGATGTATAAGATTTTTAAACCAAAAGAAAACTTTTCCTGTTCAAATTTATCGGCTTCCAGCAAAAGAGTTAGAAGCAAGTTCAAAGTCATGGAAACGGGCTTATTGCTAGAGTACGGAGTTCGATAAGACTAGAACAGAGCAAGACGACCAAAGATCATGTACAAGTACATCCACCACAAATAACAAACAAAGTTTCGATTCAAGCCAATCATCGCATTCATCAGAGCAAAACTACATAGAAACTCAACATCTCCATTGGCAGTGCATACAAAAAGTAGTGCATGAACGATTGGGTTACAGGGAAAAACTGTTCTTGCTGTGTGTGTGAGTACCACAACAGCTCAAAGATTTATAAAACGACCCAAATGTGGTTGGTTTTCAAATATTTAGTGCGATTTTAGGCTGGAAAGTGTACCACTCTAGTCGTTACAAGAAACGAAACGAGGGAGCAGCAAGTTAATACTGAGACGAAAAAACATTAATTTTTAGAAATACTTCTAATTTTCATCTCATTATAGAAGTACAAAACATTGCTATCAATGACACAGCGTTTGGAAATACCAAGGTATGCTGCGTGGAGCGATTGGATTGCTATGGATTGTTGTGCTACGCTATATTTGTAGCACAAGGTAGTTAGCCGAAAAATAACTAGGATTAATCTCGACAAATGCTCTGTTATTGCACAACAACAGCCAATGCCTTAAGAGATATATTATTTTATTCAGCATTACCTATGGGGGTTAAGGGTTATACTCTACGGTTTAAATCTCGCACTAAGCTACTTTGATCTCTACGGATCATTGAAGAAATATCTAGGTGGTCGGTGTTTCACACACATAATTAAGGACGCCCAGCAAGTCATTTTGATATGAAGAAGTTCGGCAAGTCTCCATGGAGAGTAACACGGACAAGTGCCGTATTTTGTGAATAAAATTTTTTGACTTAGAAAAGGGCTAGATATCTCACTTTTGATACGTCCTCGCATTCATGAGTTTCATTGATTAGAAATGTTGGAGTCAACAAAAGTAACTTGTCAAATCTAAATGTTACGAATTTTGAAAAATAAATATGTGGATAATTTGAAACGTTTTCTGTTCGTAAATTCTTATAATGATACATACGATTTCAGTTAAATGTTCTGATTAGATAAATCTTTTTTTTAATATTAATTTAATTTTAATGTAAGGCAAATATATTCTTTTCAAACAGCAAGTGCTAGCAAAGAAATGCAAAAAAGCTGAAGATTGTGAAGAGGGTGAATGTTGCGTGAACTATGTCCTCGTGCCGATTTTCGGAGGTCGTTGCCAGAAGTTGAGAAGTGAAGGTAAGCAATTGTACTTTTTTTATTACACACACACTGTAGTACCTATAAAAACTCCTACCAAACGCTCACACATATACATACAACTTCTTCACGTGGCTTTTTATTTAAAACATGACTTCTAAATCTCAAAATGCGTAATATTTATTTGAGGCTCAAAAATGAATTTATATACTTTCTCCTGAATATAAATTTTTATGAAAATACTAGTAGATTATTTTTATAAACAGAGTAAAATATATGAGAAGTACCGTATTTACTCGAATCTAAGCCGCGCTATTTTTCCATTGTTAATGCTACTGAAAATAGAGTGTAGCTTAGAATCGAAGGCATAACATTTATTGGATGGCGGAAAAAAAGGAAAAATCTAACCGTCCATTCTGGGCACTTGCATCGATGACTTATCTCCTTCCGAAGTTTATTTACAGTATCCAGTCTGTCGTAAGCATCGTTGACTGCAGGTATTTAGAAACTTTTTGTATACACTTTCTTTTAATCACTTAAACATCAAAGATATCGGTAATAGCATCAAGATGAGTTCACTATGACGCAAACTTGAAAAATGAGGCAATTTTATTTGCAGAAAAAAATGGCCACTGAAAGTTTGACACGGATGGAAAAATTTTCATAGATGGTGTAAGCAAAATGATACAATTTCTACTTTCTATAGTACAAGAAGAGGGTGTGGAAGGAGACATCGTGTGGGAAAATGACGACGCCGGATTTCAATTCTGATGTTAGCTGTATCAATGGGAGCGACGAATCATTTTCGAAACATGATACTGACAGATACAGTAATTATAGGTTTATGTATGTATTTGAAAGTTTTTAATACTGGTAAAATAAATAAATTATTAACTTCTTATTATTTCTCAAAATTCTTTTTAAAAATTTCTTATGCATCGGATATTGATGAAGCTTTTACACAATTTTATTTATTTTTTTCTCAAAAACGTGTATAGAATTGGGAATGCGGCTTAGAATCGATGACGGTTTAGATTTGAGTAAATACGGTACTTAAGATACCTCTCCATTGAATTATCAACTAGACTTTCAAAATGACTTGCTTTTTTCAAGGTAAATTTAATACACTATGGCTATGCCATAATTAAAACCTTAATGCAAATATTGAACCTAAAATAATTAAAATGTCAATTTTAAAGTAATTTGACTAAGGTGGAATTTCAAAATAAGATGTCGTTTCGAAAATTACAAATACAAATACTACACTAGAAAGAATATCTTAATGAATTATTTTATTAAAATTTAATACATATCCCACAAAAGCTAAAGGACTTTGAATTCAATGCAATTTTTCCATTTTTTAGCTAAATGTAAATGAAGTGATTATAAACAGTTATGAATGAAAAGAATATTTATCAAAAAGATGTAGCTTCTTAAGATATTTAATATTAAAAATTAATTTTATTCTTATAAAACATATTTTTAAGCAAAAAAAAAATTCAATAAATCAGTTGTAAATATATTCTACTTTAAAAACCTCTATTTTGATTGCAATATATATTTAAAAAAGTCATTGTACGATTATTATTAAATGTAAAATTGAATGAATTTAAGGCTATTTTCTGGTTCTTTACACTCACACACATGCACAGACGAATATTTACTAATAAAATAAATGCTTCAATTATATAGTTTGTTTTTTTCAGGCCAAGTTTGCACTATTGTAGAAAAAGAAGACGAAGAAGAACCAGATATGTACCATTTCTTATGCCCTTGTAAAGAAGGACTTAAGTGCGTTGCAGATCGAAATGTCAAAATTGGAGAAGTATGCAATTTCCTTTATAAAGAGTGTTAATTATATTTAAGCATATCAGAATTTGAAATTTGTTGTCAATTATAATTTGTGCATCAGTTAAATCACAGATACAAGGTCTGTTCCAAAAACAATCCGACCTTGAATTTTCCCGCGCTTAGTAGAGATTCGAGAAGCGGCGTCACTGTGCACAGAGGCGCCACTGAGGGAACAGCATAATGAACATGCTTGAAATTTTTCTTTTCTTTCCAGTGAACCAGTCGTTTTCAGAAAACAGTCGATTGAGGTGCTGTTATACGTGTTAGTCGGATTTTTATTTCTCTAAAGATGACTGAATCACTTAAGCTGAGGCACCGCATTAAATTTTTATCAAAATCAACAATTTGTAAGATTCAGAAAGTGTTTGGAGATGATGCTTTGGGGTTCACATAAGCTAAGAAGTGGTTCGACCGATTCAAAAGTGACCACACGTCGGTAGAGAGTGACCAACGTTCTGGGAGGTTACGAACCGCTCGAAATGCAGCTGTTGTTGAAAAGGTCTAAAAATTGGATAATGAAAGATCGTTGTTTGATTATACTAGTGACTACTGAACAAGTTGAGATCAGAGCGAACGTGAAATTTGTTCTGAAGCTTCCGTCAGTGGAACAGAAAGAACTTCATCTTGCACATGGTTTTTAAAGTAGAGGCAAGGGGGGGGGTGCGCAGGGTCTACTTGACACTATCAACACTGATCCTGGTTCCTTGTGATTTTAGGATGTTCTTGAAAATGAAAATGACATCGAAAGGATCCCGTTTTCAGAGTATAGATAAGATTATACAGAACGCGGGGTGGAGTTGAAAATCATTCCAATAGAAACATTTTGGAATTGTTTTCGGCAGTGGGAGGAATACTGGGCAAAGTGTATACAAGCGCAAGGGGCCTATTTTGAATTTTATTAGAATCCCAATCCCGTAAAGTAGCTAAGATATCTTTTCTTGCCTAAGGTGGGATACTCTTTGAACAGACCTTATATATATATCATATAAAAGTAAATACGATTTAATTAGTTAAAATGATTTATGGATTGAAATGTCTAAATAAAATTTTCAATATTCATATCATATAATAAGAATCAAGTTAGAAAAAAAAGTTAATTGTGCATCCCAAAGAATTCATGAAATTTTTGTAGATTGTTTTTTTAAAAAAAAAAGTATATATATTTAAATTCAGTTCAAAATATTTCAAAGGCAAATATTTATGAAAACTGAATGGCATGATTCCAACCATCACCACTTGATTATCACTACCACAAAACCCGTGAAAGTTTTAAAATGAATGAGGATGAATAATCAAAAAGCAGTGAGTAAAAGTTCGAGTAAAATATTAACCATAAGTACCAAGAAAGCTCAAAATATTTTTAGAGTAAAATGCTTACAAATATAAATCAAATTATATTTCTATTGTAAATACATGAGTTGAAATGAAATACTTTCGGATAAATAGCATGCTTTACTCTACAGAAAGTAACATGATAGTTAAGTATTTATTTGATCTGGTAATTTAATCAAATGATCATTATATATAAAATACAGTAAACATATGAGGGTTTGAATCAAAAGTTTAATATAAGTATTCGACAAAAAGATAATCCAATGAAAGATCTGTTAAGAACATTATTCGAGATATCTACTCAAATCTGGTAACATAGCTCTTATAAAGATAAAAAATGCTAAAACTTGGAAATTAATTTAAATTTTACTTTTTCAGCACATCATTTTTAAACGGCCAGTGTGTGTAGTTCCAGGGGAGGAAGGAAACAAAGATAACACAGAAAGTCCTGATATCGAAACTGAATAACCAATTTACTTACGCATATACATATATATAATAAATAGTTTTTGAAAATGATTTTGAGTCCTTTTGATTCCTTTTTTAACATCAAAATAAATTATTTACTATTTGTATGAACTATTAGTATCTGTATGAATTTTATCGTATATTTATACGACTGTATTTTAATTACTTTTAAAATTTCAAAATTCATAAGCATTTAGATGTAAATAACTTCCTCAAAGACTCAACAGTCCTAGGTGGTCCTCGTTCTTCTGCAGAAGTCTTCTCCAGGCATCTCTACTTTTGGCAACCGTCTTTCAATTTTCAACCTTTAAAATATGAAGATCTTTTTAGCTATAATAAATCCATCTTAGTGGTGATCTGCCTCAAGATCTATTTCTCATGAGCTTTGCCAGAAAGAATTTCTTGCAGCCAGCAACAATTTTCATTCATTCTAGCCAGATGACCAGCCCATTTAAGTCTCTGTAATTTGTCGAATTTTAACATCAGGATGTTCGTAAATTTTATATTATTTTATATTATAAATATTATATTTTACTAAATTAGATCTTCTCCATGATCCATTCCCTTAGAACCCACCAAGAATGCAACGTAAGAACTCTCTCTCGAAAATTCCCTAAGCTTCTTCAATGTCTAAGTATCTTATGCATAAGTCAGGATGGATCTTATAAGACTTTTGTAAAGAAGCAATTTAGTTATTAATTTGAGAACACTGGATTTTAAATAACTCTTCAGAGCATCTATTTGCAGCTATGATTCTTTTGTAAATTTCTAGACAAACTCATTTTTATTATTTATCTCCATTACCAAATAAGTAACACTATTAAATTTTTCAAATTTATTTTTACCAATTTCTATAAGACTAAGTTATAAGTCAGTCTTTAAGTAAGGTAAGTATTTAGTTTCATTTTCGTTTACAGAACTAATTATAAACTCAAATATAACTGTAAATTCAAATGTATATCAAAGAAGCTTTTGAAAATCTTTTTTTCATCGATTTTAAAAACCAAAAAGAATTAACATGAATTGTGCAAATTAATACATAAGATTATTAAAAAGACAACCATATCAGCCAAGAACTTTGTTAATAATCTCGAATGTGTGTGTGTGTGAGAGAGAGAGAAAGATAATGTTAGAAAGCTCATTTCATTATTACCTAATTTGTATTTTTTGTGTGTTAATATTGCTTAGTTAATAATTTTGGAGAAGCATGTCTATTAGAATGTATACCAACAGTAAAATAATATTCGTTACTGTCTTTAATTACATAAGCGTTTGGTGTAATTTACTTAGAAAAGTAAACGTTATATTTATTTATTTAATAAAATTTCTCGAATAATTATATATTTTAAAAACCAATTAAAAATATAAATGCGTAGGATTTTTATTGAAATGCAGTAATAAAATACTCATGCAATTAATATTCGATAGCAGCTGGCTTATCAGAGCAAGTTATGGCTTTAATTGTTCAAAAATATCCATCAGGTAATTAATAAGATTTGTATTAGTGCAATTGTGTCTTACTATTGACAACTATTATTATCTATTAAAATATTCTAGAAAGTTCTTAACAGAGAGAAGTTAAGTTTAGAATAATTGTACTTTGTATAAAACTCTTATTTCAACCATTATTGATAAACCTGAACTTTTTTAACAGCATGATAAATTTGGTATAACTGATTACTTTAGTTAGTTGATATTTGAATTAAATACTTTTTTATCGAAATGAATCCCTTGAGGTTTTTCGAAATTCTTTCTTTTGTTGCATTTTGCAAAATATTTATTGGTTAAAAAAGTTCAAATATTTTTATTTATTAATTTCATATCAGGATTTAAGGAAATAACTAAATTATTCGACATTGAAATATATACATTAAGTAAAAGATAAAAACATTAATGTAATCAATTATAAAGGAAATGAAGGAAAATTAATTTTCAACAAATAAATACTGTCTTACCTTTATTTAACGAAGTTTCTAAATCTCAAATTTTGTTGTTGTATGGAAACTTTATTAGTTTCATCCTTTAATAAACTTTACAAGCCGCACAAAATTCATTTTAAATTCATAAGCACTATATATTATTGAAAAATAGTGATTATTTTTCACACTTTTTTTGAAAATTAATATCTGTCCATTTTATCTATTTTACCCATTAAAAAGAAATCTGCAAGGATAACAAGAAAAGAAACTTTGTCCAGGAATAAATTGTATTTTAAATATAAAAATAGTTTTTATAATAAAATTAATGAATTTCTTAACATTATTTTCTAATTTTAAAATTACTTGTAATTTTATAAGTACATTATGTTATAGCCAGTAATTTTAAGCATTCACTATACCAGATGCGTCCTTAAATTTTTATTCATGCGTTTTTTTTTATTCGAAAAATTACGGCAATTTTATTGGTATTGGTAAGTTGGCACCTGGTAAAACCAGAACAAGGCCATTGATCACCCTAAAATACGCTAAAAAATAGAATAATATGAAAAATGTCCTGAAATATTTTAAAAATGGGGAGAAAAAAATCGAATCCAAGAGAAAAAGTTCATTAAATAGAAAATGCTCATCGCTATTTGGAGGTTATTTTACGAAGAACATAGTAAAATGTTTTTGGTTCCAGGAAAAAGTTCGCTAAATAGAGAATCTTCAAAATACATGTTTGTTATATGGAGTGGTTTAACTGTATTTAAAAATAACACACAATTCCGTAAATATTTTTTATGAGAAAAAGAATAAAAAATAGTTATGAAAAGAAAGAAAAATACTTAATAAATGTCAAGTAATATTAAAAATAATGACATTTTCAATACAAATAATTTCCTCTTATATAGGAATAATAATGCACTTCAAATTATTTATTCATAATCGCATAAAAATTTATTGTTGCTAAATTGCAACAGCAATGACAAATAATTATGCCCTTTAATACTCTCAATGGCTTATACTTATTTAAAAAAATAGAAAATAGTTTGAAGATGACTTTTTGTCGGATGTTATAAATGAAATCGATTATCTGAACAATTCTTTATTCAGTTGAGAGCTTATAATGAGATTTACTCCCTGTTTCACGAAACATAAGATCTCGGGAATTTTTTCTTTTTAAAATAGAAGGTTCTATATATAATTATCCATGCATTTTTCTAATGAGAATAAGAAAACACTTAAACTAAAGTAATGATAACGCGAAAAAAAGAGAGATACATCTTCTTCATATTATTGTGTAATTTGGAACATTACAAAAAGGAAAAGAAATGAGGTCACGTCTTTTTTATTTCTTAATTACCGCAAATTTATTTTTTTAGCGTTTGGTCAGAAACTTTGTGAAGAAAATCTTGATATATGAGCTAAAATCACGAGTTTAGCCACTACTATGGCACCTAAACAAGCTTCAATCAGGGTTACTAGAGCTGGCGTATTGCTTAAATGTCGTAATTTATCTTGAGAATTATCGTTAAAGGTAAAGAAAAAAAATACGGATTTTTTTTCTACTCTTACTAATTTAGCACATTATAATGAGAAAAGAAAAATTCTAGACTCTAAGCATAGCTAACTTCATTAGAAAACAGAATATTTCAGAAGGTATGTTATTTATAATTCACACACACAAATGGCTACACAAATATTCTCTGCTCTTTTGAAATTATGATTTAAAAATGCATGTTAAGACATCAAATATTTATTTTCCCTAATAATATACATGGAAAAGAAATATTTGATTAGTATTTTTCATAGAATGTGCAGTACTTATGAGTCTCTGCTAAAGTAGGTGTTATAGAAAACTACGTCTATATATAAAAACTTATTGTTCTATAAAAATTTTAAAAAATAGATATATTCTTTTAAAACATATAAATAGAACTTTTAAAAAAGAAATTCATTTTAGTATCGTCACTTAAATTCAAGCATAAATATTTTTTTAGTTCTAATGGGCTGCGGATTAATAGTTTACAATTGCAGATCTAGTACATTCCCCGGGAGCTGGTATCATTTTTAGTGCGGTGCCATATAGGCGATACCAATTGCCGCAAGTAACTTTTGACGCCCAGTTTCCTTCCTGGAAGGAGGTACCTGAGCTCTGACGATGCAAACCTGCAAGATTGAATTTTTCCGAGAGCATCCAAGCCAAACAGAAGCTCTAGGGATCTTTTACATGCCGTATAATCATACGACAGTCCCACCGTCGAATTTTTGCATCATGAAAATCTTCTGACTTGGGCCTGGGTCAAACCCGCAACCTAGGTGCAGAAGGCCAGCGACAAACCAACCACGCTACCCAGCCGACAGTAGAATAGACTGGCAACAAAATATAATGTTCATTTCCAACGTTAAAAATGTTTTTAAGTTACAATAACATAAGTAATACATGATAACATTTACAAAATGATGAAATAAATACTATTTTTTCTAAATAGAATGTAGAAAAGATATTCTAGTTTAAAATTCAAGCATATTTACGTCTTTTAAAATTTGGATAGTCAATCCATATTAAAACAGTCTCAAAGCAAAGTGACAGATTTCACATTAAAAAAAAAAGCTAGATTAATTTAACTGATATAAATAACTTTGTTTTTATTGAAACTTCTGATTTGTTGACACAAATGGAGTAAAAGTAACAAAGAAAAGAAAATTAAACACTTATGGCGAATTAGTGTTTTTTAGATCTTCAGATGTAAAAATCGTAATCTAATAACCAATTCTGCTACAGAAAACAATTACTATAATGCAACCTACAGATTTTGAAAGATTAATTAATAATATTCGATATTTAATGTATATATATATATATATTTCTTCAAAAATATATATGTATTAAAACAATCTGAAATTATAAACAGTCATGTTACACAAATTCAGCTAATGTGAAAAGTAACAGAATAAAAAAAGAATAAGATATTATTCAAATTTTACCATATAGCAAATATAACTTTAGAAAAAAACTCATTTTAAAAGTCAAGCATTGGTTTTCTTCTTAATATTTTACTGTAGAAAATATATAAATAGCTTATAATGGTATTGGTGTCGCAAAATTTTAGGATTTGTACAGTTACGATGGATATGCTACAAGAAGAGAAGCTCGCAAATGGAAGTAAAATGAAGCATTATTGTTTTCTCAAAAATCTACATACAATAAAAATGAAAGTACAGAAATAAAATTGCAGGAACAATAATCAGAATTGAGCTACATTTAACAGTATAATCAATTATTCTGTGTAATCTAAACGTAAGTTTACTTTTATAACGTGATCGGTATGATACATTTTGCAATTTTGTTGTCTTTATTTTTTTAATAACATTTTTAATCGGATAAAAAATTTTCCAAGTAAAAGTTTATTAACAACAAAATTGATTATAATATCGATTATGATAGGTGTAACACTAATGGACTAAAACTCAGAATCATAAACTAGAATTTCAGATATTACGTTTTACAAGTGACAAAGACACAATTTCTCACAATTTGTATAACAGTTTTAAGTTCGACTCAAAGCAAAATGGAAACTATAAATTTCCATGTAAATTCTCAGTATTCATTTTGAAGCAATGGCAGCAATAATTTTTTTTCTCTAATGGGGTTGCGTATTGGCATTTTTGACCTTGCCAGACCTAGTTCATTCCCCAGGAGCTGGTATTACTTTTAAGTGCGGCACAGTATAGGCGACACCAATTGCCAAAGTAATTTTGACTCCCAGTTTCCTACCCAGATGGAGGCACCTGAGCTCTGACGATGCGAAATTGAACTTAGGAATTTAATTTTGCGAGAACACCCAAGCCAAACGGGCATTTCAAGGAGGTTTTTAAATGCCGCATAATCATACGAAACGGCGGCCGCTGTCGATTTTCTGCATCATGAAAATCCACCGACTTGGGCCGGGGTCGAACCCGCAGCCTTGAATACAGAAAGTCAGCTACAAACCAACACTACGTCACCAAGGCTATGGCAGCAATAAAGGGCAACTGACTCAAATTTTATTTTTTTGCACAGTACTAAAATTATATTTTAATAAAAAAATTATTTAAATATTTTTAATCCCTTAGATGCCTAGTCACTTTATGATATTTAAAATTTGACAAAGTCACAGTATGAAACAACATAAAAAATAATTATCGATAGAATCCATTATCAATGGAGATATTTCTACTTATAAAGCTATTTACGTCACAATCTGTCAAAATTCTAAAGCATGCATGTTTTTCTCTTTCGAGAAAAAGCTGATGAGAATTTCATAGAGTATTTCAGGTGGGCGAGTTTTGCACAGTACTAAAATTATATTTTAATAAAAAAAATTATTTAAATATTTTTAATCCCTTAAATGCCGAGTCACTTTATGATATTTAAAATTTGACAAATTCACAGTATGGAACACAAATAAAAAATAATAATTCGATAGAAATCCATTATCAATGGAGATATTTCTACTTATAAAGCTATTTACGTCACAATCTGTCAAAATTCTAAAGCATGCATGTTTTTCTCTTTCGAGAAAAAGCTGATGAGAATTTCATAGAGTATTTCAGGTGGGCGAGGTTTATTTTTTTACCTTATCATTAATGTCTTCGGGGGGAACTCATTTCCATTTTGTTATCTAAAACGGATGCACTCAATTGTTTCAGATATTTTTCTCAAGATGAAAAAATAAAAAAAATTACAGAATGAGATAAACTATAAAAACGTAGATACCAGTTCCTCAACTGTAGGACAGGACCATTTTGATAAATTCATTAATTACCATGAAGTGGATTGTTCTAGCCTTGGTGGTAGTATCAGCCGTGGTAAGTATTTAAGTATATATATTATTCATATTATAAATATTTATAAACAATGCTATTATAGAATTATCTATTATATTTTTGCGACTTTATTCTCTTTAAGTAATCGATTCATAGTAGACAAGAATTCTATTTCATGCCAGAATAGATTTTATTAATATTTCATTGATACAACTTATATAGAATTCTCTGAGATAATAATTAAGATAATTATTATAATAAAAGTAAAATCACTGCAAAAAGTATACTTTTAATCAAGAACTTTAACTTGCATTTTAATTAATTAGGTTAAAAAGCCTCACTTTTTCATTTCGTTCTTAGATCTATTTTTTTAAAAAAACAATAATAGTCGCGGTTTGTTTTCATCGTTTAAAACTTTATTTCTTATGATTCGTTTGTTTTGATTACTGTGAAAAACTTTTTTACAATATTATATTATGAATCGGTAATGTACAACCTCATGTCGTTTTGTGTAGTGTTTATTATGCACATCTTAACTATTTAAGCCATATATTTTTTGCTTAAAATAACTTGCGTAATTTCGGAAAGCAAAGAACGTTGTGTATCTTAACGATAAGGACGAATTACAAAGACAGAAAAAAATTTAAACTGCTGCTGGAAACAACAGTACCTTAAGAAATATATAACACTAACTTATCTGAAATTAAATATAGGTACTTTCTTGAAAGTTTAGTTGCATATATTTACAACTGATTAGCGATGGATATGAAATATATCCGAGAGGATTTAAATTGATGTGAAAAAAATTTATTCTGATTGAAAATTACGTACATTAAATTATAAGTATTATCAACAATGAGTTACTTTTCTAGTAACTAAATGATAAATAAAAATACTTTTTAAAAAGAAATAAAGTTGTTTCATGCAAGATTTGAATTGGTTAGTTGAGGTGACTGTCTGTCAGCCAATGAACTAGAACATGAAATAAACCAATACTAATAAATATTATTGCCCAGCTATTAAAATATTTTAACCCTAATTGCAAATAGTTAATATATTCGTACGTTTTAACATTTATAATAACTCTTGCAGCAAGTTTTGGAGGCGAAGAGATGTAAAACTGCGGAAAGATTGTGAAGAGGGCGAATGTTGCGTTAACTATGTCATCGTGAGCATTTTTGGAGGACACTGCAAGAAACTTCGCAAGAAGGTAACAAATAAGCTTCTGTTCACAAACCTATCTAAATTTTAGCTGAATCAATACAACATTTCAAGACTGAAATAATGTCTTATAGTAAATTAAGTTTTTCTCTTAATATTGAATAAAAGGTAAATTCTGCATTTATCTATTACATCGCAATACTGAATGAGTTTTTCACTCCAATATATATAAAAAAAACCCTTATACATTTAGAAATGTTTCCAAGTTTTAGAAGAATACTTTAGCAATTAGATGCATAAATTAATACAAATTTGCAACAAAGTTGGGACATTGTTTTATTTGAAAATATAATCGGAATCCATTTCAAATTTTTTCACATATGTTGAGAACAGCTTTAACTTTATGCATTTAAGATTAAAATGACTTATAATTGAGACATTTAATGTAAAGGGATTGCAAGGAAAGTGCAGCTAAAACATTTATTTTATTCTCTGTTCAATAATTCTTATTGCTAATCGTAAACATTACAATGCTATTACATAATCATGATTAATCTTAAAAATTTAATGAAAAGTTTTTTTGTGAAAATTTCTAAGTATGACAGAGATATACTTGGTATAAGCACTGTAATAATATTTTCACTAACGATCAAAAATGTCATCAATTACTACATTACTCATAATTTGCGTTTCAGGTGAATCTTGCACTCCTCTCATAAAGGACGATGGTGAGAAGCCCGACATGTACCATTTCCAGTGTCCTTGCAAGGAGGGATTAGATTGCAAAGCCAAGCATGAAATCAAGATCGCGAGGTAAGAAATCGAATTGAGTAAAATGGAATTTTGGAGTAGATGAAGTCAAGCAAATAAAATTAAACTGGCATTAATGTACTCTTATTTTTTTAACAACCACAATTATTCATAATTATTAACTATGAAAAGTACAAAAGAAAATTTACTAATTCATTTATTAATTTGCTTGTGAATCTAGTATTAAAAATTAAATAGGAATGATAGAAATTCACTCTGACTGAAGATTTCTCAGGCCAAAGATTAAATTTAAAGAAACAAGAATCTCTTTAAAAAAGCAATTAATGATGAAAGTAGTTCAGATAAAAGAAAAAGTAATAACTTCTTAGGTAACTCATCTTCTACAGCGAAGGGAAATTACTCGACGCGACATTGGCCAAAAACCATTGAAAGTCTCTAAAGAAATATTCAGCCATGCTACTTCTATAGGTGATGATAAATTGAAAATGATTTCTTCTGCGGGTTTTTTTTTTGTACATGAATTGATTTTAAATCATGTCCGATATATACGTTAAATGGGATTTATATCTGACGACCTAGGCGACCAAATCAATTTCCTGAGAGTGTTCAGAATGTTTCTCACAGCATCGAGAATGACGTAGCACTGAGTATTGCCATCATGGAAAATGCAAATGATTTCCTAAGTAGCTGAACAGAGCCGTTTCAGTCAATGTTCTGTTCAACTTGACCAGTGAACTCAGTTCATGTTATGTAAAAAACACTTACAGACCTCAATACTAAGCTTGCACTGTACATTGTTCACTTTAGTTAAAGGCCTCGTGGGGTATACACTGCACTTGAACTCCACCATCAGACCTTACCAATTCGAATCATGACTCTCTGTACCAAGTATCGGACATTTCCTCAGTCCTTTAGGTTCAGCGATATATTACTTCAAACACACACAGCTGCTATATCTCATCAATACCAAATTTTGTTGTACTGTCTAGATGGTTAAGTGTATCAAACATCCTACATTGATTATTTCTGTTATTTGTTGAAATGTTTCTTGTCTGTAACATTGACTTCCCTGGCCCAATCGGGTTTTCCTTGATGAGAAGTAAATACCTAAAAATTATGTATTTTTGGCACGCTCATGGCACTGCAGATAAAGAAAAGGGGGATTTCCCAACAATTTCTAAGTGGAAATTGTGAAATTATTAATAAATTATTGAATCATAATAACAACTGATTCTATGAATGGGCTCAGAAAAATAAAGACGTCGGGTCCAAATTTAAAACATTAACATTTATTTTTGCGAAAACACTAAGACAAGACTATCTATAACCGTGCCCAAGCCCCCCCCCCCACAGAATGATTTTTCCGTCACCTAACCAAGGGGTATCCATATAATGTTCTCATTAGCAGGTGGCATTTCCGGCCCAAGGGATGACGCGTTTGAGGGGTACATGATTTCGAACTCTTACAATCACTTAAATAAAAAATGAAGGCCCTTATCATAAACTGCCCATTTAAAAAATTCTTAAGATATTATACAGCTAGTTAGATACTTGTATATATCTATTCTATGACTTTTAGTACTTAGCATATGTGTGTGACGTCCTCTAATTTTTAAGATTATGTATACTTTAAAAACATTTTTATATATTAAGGTAGCGTAGTAATTAAACTCATTTATGCCCAAATACACCAATGATTAAATGCAGAGCAATTATATTAAGTAATGATATACAGTGAGTAAAGTAAAAATCTATAATTTTTCAAAAATTACTTTAGAAAAATATTTAATAACCTTATACAAATATGTTGAAAAAATTCCGTACAGATATAATAAAATGTCATAAAAAATGAGGGATAGATTGCAATGGAACGTTTTACCCCCCTCCCCAACATACATTTTTTTGGTATTATTTTTTCATTAGTTAAATTTTGAACTTGGTCATTGTATTTTCAAAAATTTTACGTTATCATACGTGCATTGGCTAACTTTATATTAAGTTTTGTCATTTGTTTGGGAACATACTTTCCAAATTAAACAAATGATGAAAAGTCTATACGAAATCTGAATCTAATTTTAAATTTTACTTTTCAGCACATCATCAAACACAGACCAGAATGTGTTGTTCCAGGTGAGGATGAAGATAAAGAAATCCCAGAGCCAGACCCCGAATAAGCATTCGAATTCAATGTATTGTAATTTTCGTTAATAAATGTTTTTGTTTGAAGCACTCATTATATCATAAAATTCATAAATTAGATTTAGATGTCCTTCTTTAACACTTAATTATAAATTATGAAACATACTTTTTTTTTGAGAGTTTCTTAAGGAGGATAATTTATATTGGATGCTTCATAGAAAGTTATGAAAACATTACACGTGATATAGAATAGCGACATGTTAAAAACCAAACTGAATTTAAAAAAGGATTTAAAATAATTTTATCGGAAGTTTCAAAAAATTAAATAATATTATCATTCTTTAAAATATTGTTCTTTTCTTACTTAAATATAGAAAAATTCAAATAGAGTATATTGCACATGAAGCATATGTAATAATTATACATATATCTTTCCATGTATAGGTATATGATTTTATTCCATATATAGTTAACAAAACTAAAATGCATGATTTTTATATAATAAGAGAAGGGAGTATTAAATTTGTAATTAAAATCCACATGTTTCAATCAAATATCCTATAATTAATTCCATAAAATATCTAATGTTCCATGCTTTGAGAATTACATGTATTCAGTAAATAATATGTAAACACTGTTTTACACACACACACACACACACACACACACACACACACACACACACACACACACACACACACACACACACACACACACACACACACACACACACACACACACACACACACACACACACACCACACACACACACACACACACATGCACGCACCACCACGCACGCACCACGCACCACGCACACGCACACACACACACACACATATATATATATATAAGCGTTTAATGACATATATACTTTGGTAAAATAAATGTGGGATTCGAATATTTTGGTTGCAGCTAATTCGCTGAATACATATAAACTATGTTAAATTTATATTTTTCTCAATAGAGCCAACTCCTTTTTTTCTATATTATAAGATATAAATTTTGTGCTTCTACTAATAAATTTTTATTAAATACAGAACTTTAAAAAATTCTTTTAAAAATTAACTAATATTGAATGTTTTAGTAAAATCTTGCACATAATACTTCACAACCTTTATCTTAAAATTTTCAAATATCGAAAAATATAAGAATAAGATAATTTTGATATCTTACACTATGTCACAGCAACATTTTTTGCTGAACTTTCCAACAGTACAACCAAATGAAAAAAATATCACACTTACCTAAAAAAGAAGAGAAAAAAAATATTATAATTTTGGTAATAGATATATATTCTATATTGCTTATTTATAAACAGACTCAAATGCATACTGATACATATACTTGTTAATCAAATCACAATTACAAATTCTCGGTATAAATCTGTTTAATAATATACACTGTTAATTTTAATATTTAAACACAAATTTCACATTCACATATCTTAACTATCTTTTCCATAAAAACTCACAATTGTAAATTAATAAAAACAATCAAATTTAATGAAAATCCTTATAAATTCTTACAAAATTTTAGAATTTTGTGTGCCAATATATATCGTCTAAACAATTAAATTCCTAAATTTTTGTTAATGGATTTGTCATGTTGTAAAGAACTTTGTTTGTAAATATCAGGTTAAATAACAGTACCATAAACATATATTCATTATAATAAAAATTATTTCGAGATATTCCAGGTAAAGTTCCATATGTTGATATACATTCATATTTTATTTATGTATTAAATATCCAATAATAGTAATTGTTAAAGATTGTTTTTATTTGAGGAAAGAAGATTATAAGGAAAGTCATTACTAAAAGCTGAAATTGGAGTACAATTAGTTTTTGGATTCGAAATTCAAACAAAGTTGACTGCATAAATTGAATACAGGCATGAAATGCAGGAATAAAAACGAAATTATAATTCCACAATTATTCATTCACAAATAATTCAAGTTTGTTTCAAAGATATACCTTTAATACAAAGAAAATATATTATAGCAGGGGAAATATTTATGAAAAATTAATAAGGATTATTAAGATTTTCGAATATATGCACAAGTTGAAAAATACATCTATACAAAAAAGAACACTCTTGTAAAGTTCCTGTGAGACTGACTAAATAATCATAAATTTTCCTTTACAAATAGTAAGATAAAATTAAATTAAATGTACGACAGAAATAATTACTTGAAAATCAAATGTATCTTAAATTAAATTAATACATAACATTTCATTTTGAAAGGTGTCAAATTTACCGGGAAATTCATATAAATGACATACGAAATACTTCCTTCAAATTGTATGAAAAAAATGTGTATATACATTTAAATATTCTATTCTATTTAATTTATAAGCAAAGCGCTAAAGCGTTCGGTTTAATTTTCCAATGATCGATTTTTATGAAAAAAATAAAAAGTCATATGTAAGAGGAAATCCGTTTTATTCTTTTTATATTAGCACAAGCGTGAATCAACAGGAATTATTGATAAAATGAATCACAGCAACATGAATGTCTTGATAAAATGTATCAAAATATTGACATTTTGATTTGCACTTTCAATTTCATCGAAGGTATGTCAACTGAATAATGAAAAACCACAAAGTCAATAAGAAGCAAAGGTGAGGGAAAAAGCAACCTTCGTAAGCGCAGCGTTCCAAAAAATGTCACCGAAAGTCAAGTCACGGCCTTTCCGGACAGCAATCGAATACAAATTTATCTAAAGAAAGTAGATGAGTTTGTATTCGAATGTTATATATATATATTATTATTATCATTATCATTATTTTTTTTATTCACGATTACGGAACAACCTTTCTCACCACTCTTATTACTTTTATTGTATAAAATTTAAAAATGCTGAATGATGTTGACATTTTAAAGATATTCTTTAATGAAAAATCAATATAACAGTTCAAAATATATTTATATATGAATTCCGATAAGTGATGAAATATTGTACTAACTTCATTGAAAAAACTACGGTTTGCAGCCACGGGATCCCGAAATCCCAGGGTTTTCTCCCATTCCGAAATCCCGGGGATTAAAATAACTAATCCCGTGATTAATTTTTGTGTGAATTGTATTTAAAAAATTTTTCTCATCAAAATTTTCTACGAATTTAATTTTTTTGAAAATTTATATTTTGCTTTTGAATAATGTACGCAGAATTTTTTCGTGCAATTGTAAGTGCTATAAGTATAAATATATATACTACATATATATGCATAGCTCTTATTTCTCGAATGGGAGAATGTCACACAGATCCAAGTGGTTCCCTGAAATATTTACACAATAATATTAGCAATATCTCAAGAATAAATTTTATCACAGTTCCTTCTTCAATGAAATACCTTTAATTAACAGCGGACCATCTTGAAAGACTTGAGACACACTTCAAATTCCATTGCATTACTAACAGCTCATGCAACTGGATCTTCTATTTCAAATAAGGTCACATTCTGATTTAATAACCTGATCAATTTATACACAAAAATCATTAAGTGTGGCAGAAGAATTGGATAAAGCTATCAAAGAGGTATACCCCCCCCCCCATGATAGTCTATTAGATTTGAGACACTTTCATCAAAAATTGAAAAAAGGAGTGTCTCGTTTTTGAAAATGGTGAGAGGCGTGGTGACTACGTAAAAAGAACATACTCCTATTTAATAGCGATAACACCTATTAGTATAGAATCCGAACGAGCATTTTCTTTGGCAGGATAATTTGTAACAAAAATAAAAAGCCGTTTGAGCGATGAACGAGCTGTGTTTTTTGAAAGTTTATTTATAAAAACACAAGGAATGAAGAAATGCTTTTTTTAAAAAAAATTTGATTATGTACTATTTTTATTTGTTTTTTTATAATGAATTGTTTTTTATTTGTTTCACACACAACAAAATTAATATTAAACCAATTTTTAATTACATTTTCAGTTTTATTATGCAATTTCAACCATGCTAAAGAGTAAGTATTTTTAATAAATAGTCCAATCCTAATCCCGGGATTTGGATAATGTAAACCCGATGTCTTGCGATTAAAAGTATAACACGGGATTGCAAACTCTATTCAAAACACAGCTCTTTCAGCAAATAATTTATTCTTTGAAATATACATGTTCGAAAGTATTTTAGAATTAAAATTAATACTTTACACCTGAAACAAAATGGATTTAATTTTTAAAGTTGGATATAATTTAGAAATACATTCAACGTGTAATTGATTGAGGTAAAAAAAATTTACTTCGTAAAAAATGTTTTTTTCATAAAAATGGTTTGATGCATTTCATACTGACAAAATATATTTGTCAGAATAATTTAGCGTAAGAAAGTCTCAAGTTAATTAAAGTCTTGTGGTGAAAGTATAATAAGTGTTTTTAGACTTAAAATGTTTGTGTGTGTGTGTGTATTAACATTGATATTTATGTAATTATTTAACTCATAGCGTTAAATTTAATATAGAAATAATATGGAAAAATAATGGTGTTAAACTGAAAACATAATTCCTAATGGAAAATTCCTTTTGGTTTTAGTCAATGAATTAAGTGATATTGAATATGTATACATTAAATCGCGTACATTAATATTTATATTTAAGGGAAAGTGGAATTATATAAAACTCACGAAAAAAAATCCCTGGTCCCATCTCTTTATTTAAAACAACAGCTTGGAGGCATACTTCACTTTTTATGCATGCAAATTAAATAAACTAAAATTTATTTTTAACATTCCTGAGAAAAAGTTTTACAATCCAACTCTTTCATTTAAAAATATGATAAATAAATTGAAGCCAAAATTTATTACGTAAGAAATAACATTTTATTCAATGTTATGTAAAATGCCCTGCTTTTTACCGGAACTTCGGAAAATTCAATCAACTTTTCTGAGAGAATGCCTTATTTTTACCTTAGTTACAAAAATAATATCTTATAATAACCTTTTCCGTAAATTAACATTATAATATGTGTGGTAAGGAAACAATTGAAATAAAAGCTTGGTTTCATTAAATTGATGGGTCTCTCAAAATTTTACTTTTTAAAAATAACATATGATAAATACTAGAAAGTAACTAAAAATATAAATGAGGAGAGATAAAAATAGAAGTCTGTCAAACCTAGATTTATTAGTACACTTTTCAAATTAATTTCAATTAATATTTTAAGAATTCAAGCCAAGTTATACAACTAAGTTACAATGAAATTGCAACACGAAGAAGAAAGAATAAAAAGTATTGAAACTTGTGGCAAACAGAGAGAGGGAGACATTAACATACAATAAGCGGCATTTACTTTGAAATGATATTCTCAAGGAAATTACACAGATAGAGCACAGCGTTAATTCATAAAAACCCCTTTGGACGGTGATATACGAAGCAACTTGTTTAAATACTAAATCAATGACAGTACAGGTGATGTCATGAGGAATTACTTCCCATTTTATTGTCCCTCATTTTTCCCAGTTAACCTTCTGAACGCGCTTTGGTTTCAGGGTATGCAAGTGACATTCCATCACGTCTCGTGAATGTTTGATTAGTGGAACATCGAAGAACAATGTTGGCCAGAGACATATCAGTACATCTTGCCCAGCATGTCCGCTGATGCATACAATATGTGATGGATATTATGCTGCTTGTAAATTAAATTTTACTTTAATCAAAGGAAGAGGAGTATCCCCGACCGCAGCTCATCATCCATGTATCAATAGGTATTCGCGTTGTAGCGTCCTAAATATGAACAGGGAAAGATATGCTATAGTATGCAATTTCCCCTTATGCTACATGGCATGTTGCTGTGTGGTAGGACATTCCGGACTGGACCTCTCACTATGTTGGCTCCCCTCTCCTACACACTATCAATGAAGAAATAGTTGCGTAACTGATCTGAGAACACGACTCTTAGTCATTCCGCGCTCTAGCCCAGCATCATAACAGAGTTTTCAATGGCATGAGGGCCAGGAGCAACTTCTTTAACGCAGGCTAGGACTGCAGACCATTAGCAATCAATCGATGATTATTGGTTCTGGTGTATATGGGGACATCAAAGGTGTCCTGCACACGCTGCACATTGACAACAGAACTGGCTTACAGGACATTACTTGTCAGTGAACGCGTGGATTAATATGGTTTGATTTCACTGCGGCTGCACCAGCACCCTTCAAACTTACCGCATTTTCTTATTTAAACCCTCTCTGACGGAGTCGGTGTACTGTGTACGTATTTTAGATGATTCTGACTGAGATTTGGCTAACTGGGTCCTCTAAGTTCAATAATTAGGTCCCTCGTACAATCATCAATCTCCGGGAAGTACTTTGATGACTGCTGTCTTGTCTCTGAGAAAAGAAACAACATTTCCACATAGGTTTTACTTCAGGAATAATGACCCATATTGCCCTTTCCGAGGGCTTCTTCCCTTATATCCAACTCAACGTGTACCGAAGAGTTGAGAATACCGCATCATTTGCATTAGTCAGTGAGGTACGCTTACTCTGAAATTGCGTAACCGGCTGGGTGGTGCAGTTGGTTTGTAGCTGGCCTTCTGTTCCTATGGTTGCGGGTTCGACCCCGGCCCAAGTCGATGGATTTTCATGATGCAGCAAATCGACAGCGTCCATGTCGTATGATTATGCGGCATGTAAACGACCCCTTGTATGTTTGTTTGGCTTGGGTGCTCTCGGCAAAATTAAATTCCTAGATCATGTTCGCATCGTCAGAGCTCAGTTGCCTCCGTCTGGGGAGGAAACTGGGAGTCAAAATTATATGCGACATTTGGTATCGCCTATATGGTACCGCACCAAAAAATGATACCAGCTCCTTGGGAATGTGCTAGATCTACAAATGGTAAATATACCAATCGCAGCCTTACTGGGGAAAAAAGAGAATTTTCCGTTATTTTCTGGCTTTTCTTTCTTAGCGTTGCATTTTCGTTGTTACGTAGTTTATTTTCTTTAATACATGTTGCAAATAAAAAAAAAGTAATAATGTCATGAAATTCACAACTGCGATTTCGTAATTAATACTAAAATTATGTACTACGTATACGTGAGTTTTCCTAATTAAATCTTTTCACTGTGCAACATCATTAACAACACCGTAAACATTTTCAGATACCACATGCATTAAACTAATTGCAATCCTTACAACTATCTTCTCACATCTGTAAACAATTACTTAAAAGAATTATTATCGTGACAAACCATAAATAATAACTGCAATTAACTTAACCCAGGTTTCGAAACTATTTCCATGAAATATAAATGTGTGGCAAAATAATTCGTAGCGACGTATAATCTCAGCTATTAATGTGATACAACTAAGCTCTTTTTGGTAGAAAAAAGGAAGCGAATAGATAAAATCCCATCTGTTTTGGCTCACACGTAACCTAATAATGCGATAGAAGGTAATTGTTTTCACACGAACACTTGCACAATCTCTTGATGTTCTCATCATTGTGGTAAAAGAGTTTAATTTCTTTTTTTTTAGAACGCTTATTTGTTACTAACTTTAAAAAATCAAAATGAAAACTCTCCTACTCTTCTTTGTTGTAGCACTTTGTGTGGTAAGATAAATCTCTTTTTTTAGTTATTGTGAATTATGTTTAAATTATAAGAGATCTTCTAATACATGTAGCAATCTGCAGGTAATAAGGGCAGATAAAAATTGAATATGCTTAACTGCTAAAAGTACTTTTTATATAATAATACGCTTAATTCGCAAGATTTTTTTAAAGTAAAAAAGTGCATTTTCACTTTATAATCTTTGAATTTCAGACATGTTCAGAATGTAATCAAGTGAAAACAAGAAAATAATCATTGGTGATTCATTACCAAAACTTTTTTAATTTCATTAAGCCCATTTTTTTATTCAAATGATTTTTTTTAAAATTTAAGAAATTTACGTATTTTGAAAGAAAAAAGGGTTAAATTACTGGTTATAAACTTTAAATACAAAATGTTTCAAAATTGGTTAATATAGAGGGATTCCTGGTTATTTTTTGGGCCCTGAATATTTCTAAAATTAAATGAAAAATCCAACGTCATTTTTTTTTACATGTTTAAAATCTCAGAAATTTGTTAGAAATCAGAAATGAAACAACTGCCTTTTTTAACTTATTAAACCTTTTAATGGTCGATTAATCAATCCGAAGTCTAAGAAAAATGTATCTTAAATCTGAACAAGGGAGTAAGTCACAAAACTTGATCTTATGAAAAGGCAATTTATTTATTTACTGTCTCAGACTATCTGAAATTTGAAAAAAGTGTGTTTAACTTATATCACAATAAAACTTCCTTATTATCATACTTTTTTTTACTTCAAACGCATAATTTTAGAAGGTATCATTCAAATGGCTTAGTATTAAATAAATCCTGCATTTAGAACTAGGGTCATAAATCAAAATTCATAGATAGGAAGCAGAATACACATGAAAAAGATTATCGTTAAGAAAAGAAATTGATTAGAAGAATTCTAAAAGCAACTATCTATTATTAACAAAATCTTTTCAAATTCACACGGCTGTTAAATCTTTTAAATTTTGTTAGCGTTAAGGAACTTCTCTCAAAAAGGAATTTCTTGACGTATTCTGATATTCAAAATGTTCGTTGAGAGGAAATTTGTGCTAAACAAAGTATTTTTAGAAATTTTAGTTTAGTTTGTAAATAAAAATGTCACATATGTATTTATTTCTAAGTATAATTTAATAATTTTTAAAAATTTGTAATATAAATAAAATTTAAAATTTTTTTCCAAAAAAAGTGACTGTACATTTTAATTAAAGTCTTACCTGGTAATAATTCGAATAAAATTCATATGTCTAACTCTTTTTTTATTGATAACGGCTGTAGCTGAGTGATTATGATCTTTTAGTTTTATGTTGTTAAGCCGCGGGTACGAATTATGATGGAGGGACTGATGCACGTTACATGTGTCGAGGCTCAATGTCCTCACGTTGGATGAGTGTGGAAATTTGGGGAGTAGGTTGGTAGTTCAGGCGTAGTTTTCGTCATTTGACCAAGTTTTAAAATCACGAGGACCATTGCCAATATCCTCGTTGCTTCTGAGTGCAACACCAATGAAAATAAAACCAAATACTTATGTTTAAAAATGCAATAAAATTTTATAGAATATAATTTCAAACTTTTAATCAAAAGGGCAATTTATATTTAAAACATAAAATTTTTTTTATTTAAAAATAATAAAAATATTTTAAAGTTATCTATGGTACAAATATATATTAAACGCCATTCGTAATATATATATATAAATTCTGCTGTACGGGGAAGGTGATACAATAAAGCATTGCTTAACCATAATTTCGCTGGCCTAATTCAACGACAGCCTTAGAAATCATAATAGGTCTCCATTTTGATCCAAAGACTCTTTGGGTATCTTTAATTGTTATGTTTCCTGGCATTAAATTTCTTTCTTTTCTGGCCTTGTAGGTAGTAAAACTTTCTCACTTATTATTTTAGTTTATTATAATATATACATATATATATATATATATATTATAATAAAATAAAATAACATTTTCTATTCATTATATATATATATATACTATATATACATAATAAACATAAAATGTTATTTGCTTGACGTATATTATTACTTATGTTTCTACAATTGATTTTTATAGGGTGTAGCTCTTGGAGAACGTTGCTATTCACAAGATGATTGTAAGGACGGAGAGTGTTGTACCGGCGGCATTTCACCTTGGGTGAAAGGAAGTTGCAAAAACTTAGCAGATGAAGGTAATTTATTTTTTCATAAAAATCATTCATGCGAAATATTAATCAAAAGAAGCTGACAATTCTCAGAGCAAATAAATAAAATCTTTAATATACTTTTATGATGTATTCTCAATCAGTAATCATGAATTCTACTTTTAATTTTCAAACATGTTACAGTAATGCACATTTTTGTGAAATCGCATAGTTTTTTAAAAATTTGAATTGATATAAATTTTTACTGAAAAATCTTTACTGAAACAAACAATACAAGGGGTATGTGTATAATTCAGTTTATACTTTTTTAAAATGAACTTTTCTTTCATTCTCTAGAAACAACTAAAAATTTTTAAACTTCTAAAAAATTAATTTGGCACTGAAAAAGTTAATAATGATATATTTTTAAGGATTTTTAGCCTTATCGTGTATCTTAGGATATTCACTTTTCTCTGAATATATTTTTAATGTAGGAGTAATGTGTAGAATGTAATTTTCTTACATTTTGTGTAAATAAATAGACGAATACATTCTAGACAGAAGAGAGGTGTGTATCTTTTTAATTGAAATTCTACAGCATTTAATGGAATGTAATTTCAAGTATTACTCCAAGCAAACTCTTAACGTTTAGATTTTTTTCAGTAAATATGCGCAGTATCGTTTTGATATTTCAGTTGTATAATGCTTTGGAGTAAATATACTTCATATATCTCTGAATATATGCTCGCTTTATTGATACTATTTTCTATGAATAATTTTAATCGAAGTTTACAGGTATTATTTTTTATGCTTCCAAAGAAACCATTTTCATATTTTTCCTTTAACAATTTTTTTTTTATATTAAAGTGTGTAAAAATTGGAATGAAGGCAAATCATTGTTTTTTAGTCATTACAAAATATATACTATGTTAATCCCAGTTATAAAGTACTTAGAGAATAAATTTCTATTTTCACAAAAGTTGTTTGAAAAAAAAAGGCTAATTAAATCTTTGCCAACATTTGATTCGAATTTATTATTTTGAATAGGAGAATCATGTGATCCAGCAAGCCCTGATACTGGTAAATATTTTCTACATTGTCCTTGCAAATCTGGACTAACATGTGACGATTCCAAAAAGGTACGTTACAATTCCTAGACTTGTTTTTAAAAAGGAAGCGCAAAAATTCAATGCTTTTCAGAGAATATTAAAAAAAAATTTTTTTTTAAACCGCCTAAAACTAAAAAGAATTATTCTTATTTAAAAAATATTTATAAAATTTTGTATTAAAGTTTTGATATAAAACTTTTTATTAAAACTTTAAAGAATCATATTATATGACCATAATATTTTTGAAAAAAGTATTTTAGGTACGAATCCCCTTGAAAATTATTTGAAGTTTGTATCAAAATGATGTTTCAGTATATATAAAAGAGGAATGCAATTTAAAAAATTATATTTTTACTTAATGTTATATAAGTTTTATAGGTATGAGAATCTCTTTTATTATATTATTATATAACCCTTATTAACTTTTTCACTGTTATTCAAAACTAGAGACTTATGTTTTTTTCGAAATTTTTAATAGAATATTTAATGATAGTTTGGGGTGAGGTTTTTCAATCGTTATTGTAGTACCTATTTTTTAATTTTTATCGCCCCTGAGTGTTAACTTACCGTATATATTTAAAGTTTAAAAGATTGTTTTTCTTAAATATTTGTCAAATTTATTATCGTAGGAAAAGGTAAAAATTTTATTCTAATTTATAGCCATTATACTTTATTCAAATTTTTCCGCAAAATTTGAAGAATGAAAATACCTTTTTCAGATATTCGCTATCAAACTACTTAAATTGTATCATATTTAGGCATTTTGCATATCATTTTTAAAAACCTATTATTTCACTAAATAATTATTTATTGTTTCATTTACTTCTACTCCCTTTGAATGTATACCATTTACGTGAACATTTAAGTACTAAAAGCTGTAGGAATCTCCAATGCATATTTTATGTTTCTCATTTTATACAATGTTTATCTTTTTAATATTTAAATTTAATAAGAGCCTTTGAAATTTTAAGATTTTAATTTACCGTCAATTCAGCACTAAATGAACCGGGCTATGAAACCTGGAGTTAAGTAACCGTCGTTAAGTGAAGCAAACCGTTGGTAAAAGTTTCATTTCTCAACTATTTTCATAACTTTGGCTACTCAATTGAGAGTTCGCAACCTCATTGGCTTAAAAAAAACTTGTGACAGCACTTATTACGTAAGCGCCGTTAAATCTAACAGAGCTTTGAGCCTGTTTAGAGTTTTCTAACTAACTTGCGACGGTAAAGCGAACTTTCTGTGAAATACTGGTTTCTTCCTATAACTACTGATCCAGTAAACGGTATGAATACGATGGTAAGTGCTAAAATTAATAACTAAATAAAATACAATGTGCAATATGTAGAACTATTATATAATCTCATGAAATGTTAGAGCAGTTAACATTTTTTGTGAAATATTGTTATACCTATTCCATCTCTTAGAATAAAATAATATATGAACTATAGACTCTGATTTTCTTGAGATTGTAAAGGAATACATTAGCTTCTTTAGTAAATATGTTAAAAATCTACTAGAAAAATTATTATGTGATTTTAAAAATGTATTATTTTCTTATTTTCAGATAATGGGAAGTATTAAGTGTGTTCGCAAATGAATTCAAAATCAATGTACCAACTTCAGAGTGGCGTGCATTTTTATTGGAAAACTTTCCAATAAAATAGTAATATTTTGAAATAAAAATGTTTGAGTAGTTTTTAAAACGAACAGTCATAAAAATAAAAAAGAGTTTTAGTGTTTATTTTTTTAAACACATTTTAAATGTTTTTAAATTAAATTTACAATTCTTTTGTAAAATACTGTATAAAAAATTCATACAAATCTCAGACGTTTCATTAAAGTTTTTTTATAAGAAGAGTTTCAATTTTACGATTAAAATAAATATAACACATTATCGATAAAATAATTCTTCATTAAAATTCTGAATTATTATAACCTAATTGATGATGCTTCTAATTTTATAATTTTTACACATTTTCTTTAGAAACAAATTTAGAAAAGAAACTCTTCTGTGTTTAAAAATAACCAAAAACTTTTGTATATAATAAAATACAAAATTCTGAAACCTCAATATATTAGACATTATTGAATAAACAATATGAATATTTTTAATTATATATAATAATTGATATTCTTTATACTATCATTACCTCAATTTATTGTTTTAATTCATTTTATCCTTACACGCATTTTGGATCAAAATTTACTAAAAAGAAATAATTTTACTTGAACCACCTCTTGTCTGTCCCAAGATTTAAAATGATGACTACATACATTTCTGAGTCAACAGATGTTGAAAATGCATTTGTGGACAATTACTGGTGGTTTTTAAAAAGACATATTTAATTTTGCATGATTTGCATAAAAAGTTCTTTCATAATTTTTTTGAATGGTTTTTATTGATTTGCCATCAACTACTCTCTTTTTTCTGCATAAAAGGAGGGAGATAAAAAAATATCCAATTTTGTCTAAATTCCTCTTTTTAAGGTATCCGACTAATTGCGACAAACTTTTTTCTTTGAAAAAAAAAATGAGGATATGGGGATTTTTTGTGGTTTTTAGATTTTTTTTAGTGCATTTTAAGAAATATATGCTAAAATTAAGAAGAGAAAATGTAATTATTATTACTAAAATGGGAAAAAATGGGTAAAAATTTACAAAAAGTAACATAAACGTGGCCCATGTTCTACCAAAAGTTTATGAATATATTTTCAATTTTTCTATTCTGATGTGTTGCTATATTATTCATTTTTAAAATTACCTTCAGGAAAACAGACATTTTAATTTTTACAAAAACTAGAGCAATTTATCTTAGTTATTATATGAAATATAAGCAGTAATTGTGATAAATCTGAAGGTTAAAACACTTCTACTATTATACTAAACATATACAAAAAATTTCAGTTAATTATTTTCAAAACTTTATAGCAATCGCAGTTTCCATTTGAGTATTTAAAAAAAAAACACATTTCGAGTAAAATGCGTTTTTAAGTATGACATCTTGCTTAAAGTAATGGCATCTGCTTTTACTAAAACACTTGTTATAAGTTTTTGCTCTAGAGAACGGAAAATAATAACCTTGGCATTTTTATACAGCTGATAAGAAGGCCTATAAAATAAAATCATAAAAAAAATTGTCAATTTTTGCGTATTAGAGTATGCACGGATTTTTTCAATTATTTTGGTGCAACGTGCCTTTAGAAATTACAACGGAAAAAAAGCACCTACCAAAAAGAACATTCTGTGATGGTATAATCATTTAAGAAAATAGTTTGCTTGTTTAAAAAGTAAAGCAGCTACAGACCAAGCCTCTCAGAAGAAGCAGTGAAAAGGGTGAGGTTGAGCTTTGTTCGTAATCCACTGAAGTCTACTAGAGTTGCCACTTGTAAACTTGGAATGCCCAAGAAAAAGGCATGGAAAATTTTACGAAAAAAAATTAATTTCCAAGCCTGTATCGTTTGCTATTGACACAACAAATAACAAGGGATGACAAGTAAGCATTTGTGCAGCATTACGAACTATTGATAGAGTGATGCTACAAAATTTATGGAACGAACTGGATTACAGATTGGACGTTTGTCTTCTAACAAGTGGGTCACACATCGAACATCTGTGATAGAAAAAAAACATTGGAATATTTCTCTTTATATTCATGAATCACTTTTTGTAATATGAGCAATAATTTCGATGGATCCGTCATTTGTATTAATCCTTTTTTTCACTAACCAATCTAAAATGCTTAAAATAATTTCAAAATTATACATATTTAAAAATTTGTAAAGTATTATAATGTAATTCAAAATCTAAAGCAATGCATGAAATAATTTTATAAATAAAATGTAAGGTAAATGTCTTAAATTTTAACATTTTATGCTTATAACCACTTTAGGAGACGAATATTAAAAAAAATTAATAAAATTAGAAAAGAATTTGCTTTAATGATAGAAAGAGGGAAAATTTACTACAACTGTAACTTGCGAAAAATAAAACATGAACAATAATTCAATTTCAAGCTTCTTAATTTCAAGCTTAAATTTAATTGCAGAATTGAAAAATACAAATATTTATAATTTAAACATTTTTTCACAGAAATTAAGTTAAAAAACTTTATAAATCAAGCTAAATAATGATAATATAACATTAAAATACAGTGGTTTGTTATAAAATATTCCAGATTTAAACACGAAATGCATTTGCAGTCATAGTTAATATATATCCTGATGTTTGAATAACTTCAAGTGCGACCATTTAATTACAGCAAGTGTTTAAAACAAAGTAATACATTTTCCCTTCACCCTCCCATTTCTCAGACACATCCCTCTGTCACTCCAATCCATCTCACAGCTTTCCGATCACACTTCTCAAGTACACAATTCCATATTATACAACAAGATCATCTACAACGGATGTGTCTAGCATCGTAAATCAAAAACCATGATTCCAGCCACAATTTTGAGGACATCAGAGCCACCATCCCAAAAAGCAGCAAAAGCAAAATATCCCAAACCTAATATAAATAAATCAAAACTCATACATTTCGAAGTACCACGTAGTGTCGTCATCAGCAACACTACCAACCTTCTAGCTCGATTACCGTAATTTCCTTAACAACCCTGTGCCTAGAGATAACAGTTAAGAGCAGAGCCACTTCATATTGTGACGGGGGGCAACAATGCCTTTCCCCCTCTCCCGCTTTCCCACTCTCCGTGATAGATGAGACAGTGGGTGTATGATAAAGATCGGATGCTCTGTTTCTATGAGAAAAGTCACAGTGGGTGCATGGGAAAATACCTTTATGTTTTCCCTTGGGAAGAAATGAGAGGGATTTTTATAGGGGAAAAAAATCCCCGACGTATAATCGATTTTGATCGGTTATTTGAGAGGGGTTTCTGTCGTTACTAGTCAATGGTTGTAAGTCGATTTTCATAACTCTGGAATAACTAGTCTGCATGTATTTTTTCATGTTTATGGTCAGCGATAGAGTGTTGATTTTTTTGTTTTGTTTTGTTTTTATTTTCTGTCATAGTTTTCAGATGATGATCGATTTGAAGTTGATCAAAAAGAATTTTAGTAAAAATGAATCCTAGCATTACAGGATTTGAAAAAGGTAAGGGTTATGCATCATTTCGTGGGTAACTGTTTACCCGTGAAAGATTAAAAATTCAGCAACATATTCAGAAGAATAATAATGCACAAACATTTTACCACAATAAAATTGGATTACTTTTTATTCCCATAACATACAAAGAAGCTGAAACTGTTCGGTAAAGTTTTGGAAAACATTATTAAATGAATTTCTGTAAATTAATCAAAACCTAGGAGACAGTTATGTAATTAAAAGTAGGGATATATTTTGATTTAACGTAACAAGTAAATAAGCACTTCCCACTAAAGTAAGGATTACTGAATGTCTGTTTAGTAATCTATTGGACAGATACAGTAAATGACACAAAATAAAATCAAAAACGATGATAAATATGCAAAGAATGGTAAAAATGACGTCTTGCTTTCTGATGGAATTGTACAGTCTTAAAATAAGAGTGGGTCAACTTATATGATTTTCTTAATTTTTATTGCAGCAGAACAAAATTAACATTGCTGTTAATGACTCAAAAGGAACCATTTGTATTAATAAATAAGGTAATTAACTTTATTAACACTAACATTGACACTGAGAAACTTAATTAACTTAATTAGCATAGCATACATTCTAAACGCCAAATACATTTTAATAAGCGTTATTAATTTAATTACTATAGCATGTATTCTTATAGGCTTAATTAAAGTGGCATACATTCGAAAAAGAATATTTCCCCTTTTTTAAGATGTTGATTTTCTTAAGAATAAGGTAGAGATTGGAATTATGTCTAAATAGCTTATGTTCCAAGTTTATTCGAAATCTATCATTAGTTCTAAATATATTTGAGGAAAACTATTTGGTTGTACCAAATACCGGATCGGATTAGAGCATATGTTTTTTTTTACCATGTTTTTTTTCTCTTCTTCTTTTTCTTAACATAACATGAGAAAAGTAGCGAGAGTTAAAATTTGTAAAATGTATGCAGAAAATTGTAGAATTGAAATTTTATTTGCAAATATTTTCTGAGCTAGCCATAAGAATAGCGAAAAATTTTAGTTCTAAGAGACTTAGGATATGTGGACTCCAAATATGTGTGTAAACTGTTGGTCTGTTGAAAATTATGTTTCGTTCATAACCATACTTAATGATCTATAAATTTTACAATAATATTAATTTTTAAACTATTTTGCTTACTTAAAATAGGGGGAAAATCTAATTTATCTGTATAAGCTTCTGTGAGAATTGCTTAGATAATTTCATGTCCTTAATATTTGAGGCGTTCACTTAATATTAACAGACCAATTTCTTAAGCCCTCATAATTCAAAAGCATTTCTTAAAAATTTACGAAATTTAAAATTCTGGCTAATTTAAAATTCGAAAATTAAGTTGGTGAAAAATTTCAATTCCAATGGAAGTTACAAGTTTATTATGTACCAATTTAAGCTAATTAAGGGATCAATTAACATCGTAACTCAGTTCATGTTGAGTCATTAAATTTGATATAATTTTTGCCAAGCTGCGATAAAAGTTGCCAAAGCTGTTAAACATGACCCATTTTTTGACGCTTGTATCTAGGGCCAGGTAATGATAACTCTAATACGTTATGCCACAGCAAAGTCTGTGTTTGGCGGGGCCAATCAGCTTTTGTTTCTCCCCATCAGACCATAACCTCTAGGGATGGTATAGTCGGATTTGTACTAGGGACGAAAGCGTACATTTCTGCTCGTCGCTCTTTATGGAAAAAGAAGTATTATTCTATTACAACTTAGTTACGTTGCACATATGAGCGTAAAAGTTCTGGAAATAACCTTTAATCGTTGAATTTTACTAAGAATTATAGTCCACTTAATTTAATACTGTATAATTACATTTGATAATGGTAAAAAATTGCCTAAAAAATTCAATTCTATTTCGAAATAACTGATTAATCATAGAGTATTTGTTCAAAAATGGGTATGGGTTTAAAATTTCTTTAGTTACAGTTAATTTTAGTGAAATATAGAGATTTCTTATAACTTTATGGTAATATAAAAATGACTCATGATACTGTATAGAAGGTTTAAAATACATAAAAAAAATCAAAATACAGTGGAGCCAGGTTTAGCGAGTAGATGAGTGGACCATAATCCTACTTTTAAGTGAAACATTTTTTTTTCTTACACAGATTAATGTATAATGTAGTGCGTTTCATGCACACACACACAAAATGTAAAAAGAAATAATCTTTTCTTATTGCAACGAAAGAAACTAACCTGAAATATAAAATTGATCGGAAGAAATTTAAAAAAAAATAAAACTTTAAATAATTAGTTTATTACTTCTATTGCATACTCTTACTTTTCATATAAGAATGTTTCAAAATTTAATGAAAATGCTATACAACATTATCATCAAATGAATTTTTTGAACACTTAGCCGCTGCCTTTTAAGAAGGTGGTTTTCAATCTGTGCGCAACTTTTTTCTACGCTTTTAATATTTCTCTTAAGGTTTTAGAAAATTGTGGCTTTGTTGTTATCTACTTCTCAAACTCTTCTCTACAACTTCTTGCTATGAAGCACAATGCAAACCCATAAGCTCATCGGTAATCAGCTCCTGGCTGTGAAATTATCAAGGCAATCAATATCACTGTTATCCACTTCCATTGTCTTAGCCAAAAACAGAATTTTGCAAGCAACAAGCTTCACTGGTACTGTATCAAATCCCTCAAAATCACATTCGGTAACGCTCTTCAGCCAATGCTTCTAAACAGAAATGAGGCTTTCTTGGCAAACCAACTTGTATCGTTATAAAAACATCCTTAAATTTTCCAACAAGTTGTAGGTAACCCATGTAAATTTGCTCCTTTCTTGTTTTCACTTTTTAGTTTCAGATAATTTTGGATTCAGTGCTTGATAGTGTTAAATGATTGCATTCATCTCTCCTTCTGGTCACCTTTTGCGTTTAGGCTTCTGGCTCAGCAGTTCCGAGTGCCCTCTTTCCTTTTGCTCCAACTCTGACTGGATATAAGCGATGTTCGCTGGCACCCGAGTCATCCAATTTTCGTTCCAACTCTGAATTCTTTCAAAACTATTCATAAACAGAGAACTAGATATGTGAACTAGATTTTTCATTTGAACTAGTTATGTGAAACGTTGCTCATGCGTCATTTCTTATTACATTTTGTTTTTCACGTTATTGAAAGGTCTACAGTATTTACGATTTACTTAAATTTTAAGATATAAATAATAATAGGATGGTATTTTATGGATGATTCAGTTAAATGGATGAAACAAATTAAAAAGTATTTATAGCTCATGAATAGATATAACATTTGATGAATTTCTGAGAATTCAAAGAAGATTAACATGATAATCCTTGCATTACCTTAAATAACACTTTCAAATCCTTGTAAAATTGTTTTAATACATTGCCCATAAAGTTTTTAGATTTTGACGTAAGGGCAAGCGTATGCACCACTTCCCTTTCTTAAGTTTGAAAAGTAACGTATTATATTGCGTAACTTTTATTAAGTAAAAACAACTACTTACAAATAAAATGAAAGAAAGATAGAAAACGAATGTAACTAATTTTTCCAAACAGAAAACATGTATAAACTATACAACGGGAAATTAAGGTATATGTTTTATAAAGTGAAGTCGAAAAACAATGTTTTCATTTGCTTTTTACCAATTTAAGTAATTTATTTACAGTTAATTTGTCTATAAGAGTACATGATTTAAACTTAATATATTTAATTCGACAAAAAATTATTTCACTTTTTTTCCCTACATGATTTGGAACAACATTAATAATAACATGTCATTCAATTCCTGGATTAAAAATTAATGTAGGAAATAGCCCTAATATTTGATTATTATGTTTGTGTAATATTTTTAACCACAATTAAGCTAAACATAATTTTTCATTTAAATTGAGAAAAATGATCAGATATAATGCTGGAGAACATATTATTCATTTTATTTGTTGTATTATTTTAAATAAAATACTAGAAGCAATTTATTTTTCGATATTTTTGAAATAAGTCACAGAATAAAATTAAGGTTACTTAGAACACAGCAAATATAATTCCAGAATAAAATAGAATAAATATGCGTTAGCATAAAAATATGTATTCAAGCAACTAATGATTTTATACAAAAAAAGTAATCATGATTTTGTTCGAAAAAATGTAACTGGCGAATTATAAATAGAAGAATTTATTATTTTATGAAGTAAAACTGCATCAGAAATTTAAATTGAGCTCTCTTTCAATTGGATTTTAGAAATAATATCTAGAATGTGAAAAAAAAAGGAAAATAATGCAAAACATTTCAATTTATTTTAAAACACAAATATTTTTATCTTTCATATTTATATAGATAGATATTTTAAATACAATACAATAATATACAATATTTTAAATTAATAATATAATTATTCTGAAAATATCTTAACATTAAAAGCTTACAACAGGAAGTTATTAATACTTAACCCATTTAATAAAAAAATGTGTACAAAATGTATTTAAAAAAATATATAATAATTTGACAAATTTACGGATTATAAATATGATACTTAAGATTATATGGATTAGGAAGTATATTTATTTTTGCCATATTCTTCGACTAAAGTTTTAAAACGTACAGTTAAAAATGCATTTAAACCACCAAAAATAATTTGTTTTCCTGCCCAACTTATTTAAAGTTTATTAAATTAAGAAACAATAATAATACACGCACATATATATGTATGTAAATTATTTCAATTAAAACGATCCATTTCTAATGAGTGAAAATAGTTACATATATTCATTAATTCCTTCGTTATTGTAATCTTGGAGCAGTTGAGATAAAATACATTTCTTGATTATATTTTTCAAGGTTAGCAAATTTGATAGCAGAATCTAGTAAGGATAAACAGAAAGGATCGGATTCTCAGAGTTTCGACAATGGCGTTGCTTGCTTATCTGTTTCTTCTTTTAACCATCAGCTACGTAGTGAGTAATAATTTTCCAATATATTTTTGAAAATTTCAATAAATAAAATTAAATATTTTACTAGAGTAAAATACCTTAAATCAAATTTTGTTTATAGACAGCAAAATTACGATTATATCTACATTCGTACAGTTTACAAATTCAAACCTTTTATTTTCTTAAGAATAAGTGTTTGAAGTTAATTTTATATGCACTTAAAAGCCTTGAAGTAAATATTAAAAGCATTGGATGAACCGTTCAAAACATAGTAAAACTTGAATCAATAGTAATAAGCAGTATTAAAAACAATAAATTTGTTCTTTAAAAACATCTCTTTTATTTTATAAAGATAAGTCATTAAGATTAAATCCTTTTTTAAAATTCTTATTCGCAATTATATTTTTGTGTTCAAGTTTTATCTTAGAATTAGCACATTCCATTACTTTTAGAAAACTCAAAAATCTTTAATAACTATTCAGTAATAAATTATTTTCATACATTAAAGTTAAAAAATTTTAAAAACTGTTCTTTAGAATTTTTTTTGAAAAAAGTATTTGCACAATATTTTTGAAAAATAAACAGCGATTTTCCTAAAATTATACATTTTAATGAATACTTTTAATTCTTGCTATTTTTCAAATAGTGCAAATCTAGAAAGAGTTAATTCTTTTTTAGAAATAATCACATAATGAAAAATATTTGCTAAGATGCTGTCGCAAAAAAAAAACAACTTTTTATTTATAGATTGGTCTAGAAATTCAATTTTGCATTAGTTGTTCATAATGCGTACACATATACATCGTTTAAGTGTTCAAGTAAAAATATTAAATGCGCCACACATTACTGTGTGTTTTGGAATATTTAAATTACTTAAACCTATACTGAAACCTCATTAATACATTTAAAATCAGTTTAACGTATCAATTCAATTATATTTAATCTTATAAAAACAAACTCCACCACAATCGAAGATTTAAATCTTAATAAAATCAGCTTGAGAACAATCAGCTGTTAAATTTTGATAAAGAGTAGATGTGACATTCACCAATAAAAATATGACCTCCTTTCCGCGTATCATTAAAAATAAATTACTACTAAGTTTCAGATTTTAAGATATATATAAGAATCACAGCAAAGTATATTTTTATATTTAGATGTTAAAGATATTACGAAACTGTTTGCTTAAGTAACTTTGAAATTTTTGCTCCATATGAATTAACAGCAAGACAGTAATAAAATGTTTTGTGACATTCTAAAAAATTGAATTTTAATTCTTTACCGGAGTTAAGTGGGTTCACATCTCAAATAATTGAAAGTTGTTATAAAAACACAAATTTTAAACATTTTAATTATTTAAATTGAAAAAGGAAAATATATATTTGATCATCAAAACATTAATAATATTTAATTCATCAACTTTGCAATAAATAAAGAATTCACTTCAAAAATTTCATTTTTTTCGGTGCATTCTACGTAATTTATGGAGTTAATGTATGAATCCCTGTCTTTTTTATTTGAAAGAAATAAAATATTTCTCAAGGCAGCTTAAAAACATACCTCGAAAAATATTTATTCAGTAACCTTTAAACATGGTTTTTAATAATCCCTTACTAATTAGTTATCTATCAATAATTAATATTCTATCTTTAATAATAGAAAATAATTTATAAAACTCATTTACATTAAAACTGTAATAAAATGTTATGTAATATTCAACAACATTAATTTTAGTCCTTTACTGTAACATAAAGGGGTTTATAGCTAAGAATAATCCTTAGTGTGCTAAAAATACAAATGTTAGCATTTTTATTATTCAAAATGTAAATGAAAGAAAATTATAATCCGGAGAACGTAATTAATGTTAATGCTTTAAAGCGACATTATGCGGGTATATACTCAACTTAAGTCAAAGAATTAATATACGAATCCCGATGATATATTTATTTAAAATAAAGATAATATCCTTAAAAAAAACCCTGCCACGAACAATATTTATTCAATAATATTATTTAAAACTTAAACACGAATTATATTATTCATTAACTACTTTATTAAACATGAACATAATATTTGATAAGAATAAAAAATTGGAAAGTAATATTGAACAATTTATAAAACTCATTCACATTCAGTAAAGTCGTAATAAAATGTTTTATAGCATTCAGCAATATTAATTTTAATTCTGTTCTGGGGATTTAAATGTGAGTTCCTCTCAAATAAATAAAGATGTGTTGAAAACGCAAACATTAACAATTTAATTATTCAAAATGTAAAGGAAAAAATTTGCTCCTGAAAACAGTAATACTTACATCGACAATTTTGTTCGACAATATAGATAACGAATTCTTTTCAGAAATTCAATTTTCTTTCAGTACATTCTACTTAATTAATGGAATGAATATATGAATTCTTATTTATTTGAAGTAGATAAAATATTCCTCAAGTCAACTTGAAAACATAACTCAGAAAATATTTATTCATTAACATTGTTTAGTACTTAAATACGGTTTTTAATAATTATTCACTTATTTCTCCCACGAGTTTTATCTTTGATAAGAATGCAAATCTGAAAGGTAATGTTAGAAAAACAATTTTTAAAACTCTTTCACATTCAAAAGATTTTAATATACTGTTCAATATTTGTTATCTTTCATTATTACTCAGAGTGCTGATGGCATGCGGTCCTGTATAACAGATGAAAATTGCGAGGAAGGAGAATGTTGCATCTCTATGGCTTTCTTCAGAGGATTCTGCCACAATCTAGGAGATGAAGGTGATTACATTTTAAATGTCTCTTTCACATTAGAGGTCATTTTAGGTCTACGAAAAGGAATTTCATGTCTTCTCCTTGAGAGAAGTCTCTATTCCACCAAAATATTGCCTTTTCTAAAGCAGGTCTGTACGAAATGTCTCACATTTGTGAGACATTTCCTACAGACCTGCATGAGGAGTTGAGGATTTCGTCAATGGAACTACATTTCAAACTTATCTCAAACATCTTACATATTTTCCACAATGATAATATTCTTAGGAACTGATAAAATAATTCTTTTTTCAAATATTCAATAATATATTTAAGTACGACACACACAAAGTATAAAAATATACTATAATATACATTTGTGTTTCTCATTTTCTATTCTGAATTCATACAATACGAAATGTACGAAAAAAATAGGTTATATTTTTTCTAAAATGTATGAAATTACATTGCTTTAAAAAATAAATAGCATGTATTGCTAGTCATGTGATTTCACAGTATGCGACCCATTCGTTTGACTTACATGATAGAATTTTGCTTTCATACATTATGTTAAATTCTTATATTTAAAATGAAAAACTCCCCCTTTCAATGAAATTGAAGGGTAGAATTATTTTTATGATCCAAACACGCATAGTTCAAAAGAAAGACTTGAAGAATATTAAAAAGTGTTATTCAGTAATATATATATGCGCGTGTGTTACTAGTATATATATACCCTATATAAAATCCCGCGTATAACGCGAACTTTTTTTTTAACGCGCACAAAAAATAAGATCGAATTTTAAGGATACGCGCTATACAGTGGGTATAAAAATCATAGCTTCAAAAATAAAAAAAAGCGATGGGCATAACAAAAATTAGGCTTTTGTTTAGAACTGTTTATGTAAAAGAAATGACACATCTAATTAACTTAAAGAGTTGTAATTTTAGAAGTATATAATTTTTTCAAAAGCCTAGGATAATACCCAAATAAATTATTTCAAAACTTATCAGCATTGCACATGAATACATTTCAGGTTCCTTCGTAGTAAAGAAGGCGCGCATTATATGGTAAATATACCTAAAAAAATGCAGCTTGAAAGTGTACGTACGCGCTATACATCTGTGAGCGTTATACGCCGGATTTTACGGTACATATATGGATAGGAAAAATGAGAAACCAATTTAGTTGGTTAGAAATATACAAAAACAAAAATATACACCTTGTTTTGAATAGTTGAATAATGTTTAATCTCTAGTCCTTTGAAATAAAGACGCAATATTTTGCAATAACTTTGGGAATTTAAGTAAACATCTTAAATATTTTTGTAAGAATTGACATTTTAAAAATTCCAACCCCCTGATTCATATCATAAAAGTGAAAAAACTCTCGATAACTTTACTCTTTTAATACAATTACCGAAAAAATGATCCAGAAGTACTAGTTTCTAAAAATATGTCTCTTTAAAAAAGAGTAATAGGTGTTCTCTCTTAATAATGAACGAGGAATGTTATAGAAATACATAAGAATCTAAAAAATTCATGACAGTTAAAAATCTAATGTTAATGCAAATTAATATCTATTGATAAAATGAAAACTATTTAAGTTAAAACTACAAGCAGAAAGTTTTCAAAATAAGCATTAGAATAGTTTGATTCCCCCTCCCCCATTTTTAACTTATTTTTTAATAGTTTATTTTAATTAAAATGTTTTAATTAACATTTTTGGAAAATGCTCGTACATCAAAACATTTCTCCGTTTTATTTAAAATATGAAGGCTCTTAAAATTCAACATAAACTTGCCTTTTGTCTATGAAATATGGTTCTAAATTGTTCTTATTTAGAGTTGAATTCCAAATGTCTTAAAATATATTAGCATACAAAACTTGTAATTCCAATTAAGAGGAAAATAACTAAGATGACACCTTCTGGCAACAATATATAAAATAATATTAAAAACTACTAATAAAAATGTATATAAAACTTTGAAAAAAAATTGTTAAATTCTAAGAGGATATATTCTTAGACATGTATTCCCTGCTTTTAAAAATCAATTGCTAGCAATAAATTTTTGAAAATTGAATTTAAATTTTAATAAACGTAAGAAATATGTTTCGAACGATAAACTATTGATTTGCTTACACAAGATATACCATTACAATTATATTCCCATAGGAAGGTTACTAGTATATAACCGACTTCAGCAAATAATTTTTGCCTAGTCCACTTACACGTTAGATTGTTAGTAGAAAAATCGTTTGACTGAAAAATATGCTTAAAAGAAAGCCAAAATTGCGAAAAAACAGTTTTGAAGATAAAAATGGCAGCCATGAAAAACTAATAACTTTATTATATTTTATTACTATATTTCAATTATTTTCATTATGCATAAATTACTAAATTTACTGATAAAGTAATGCTATCTATGTATATATTTTTAATATAAGTTTTACCTTAACCCAATGCAAATTATTAGAGAAATTTTTCACTGCTTTAACATATTTTAGAAAATTGAGTTCATTATCGGTAAAAGAGAGTGGCTAGGTATAATTTATTGGATAATAGTAACTTGAATATAACTGAAACAAAATAGTCACTTGTTAGCTAATAAGCGATAGAATTTATCATAAACTAAACTGGATGAAATGTATCATATAGTGTTATGTGTCTCTAAATTAACAAACCTGAGGTAATACTTTTTAAAGTATATTATTTATTTTTATATTTGTAAGCACAAATGAAAAACACTAAAATAAAGCCATGCAACTAATATAGCATCCATATTGAAACATATTAGGGAAATTAAAACAAGTAAATAGAAATGCGGTACTTACGTATTGTCGCAACCGTATTGGTGACAGTATATTAAACAAAGCACATGGTTGCCAATTAAGCGCGTATGACACATACGAAATCACACAATCGAGGTTACCAATTTGGCGTGTTATCTTGAACTTTGTAATTGTTGCGATAGTACTTAAATACCGAAAATTCTTCAGTATATTAATTTACTCACTCAAATTAATAATTTTATTGCTTTGTTAAAATGTTTCTAAGTGTAAAATTATGTTGAAACTAGAGTTTTTATTATTTTTCCCATTAAAATATTAGTTATTTTTAAAGAAATAAATTTTTCTCGGAACATATTCATGTTTGTTGAAATAATACCAATAAAAAAGAAAATCAGGAAAGAAAACAAAATCAGGTCTTTTACTTGAAATACTTTGTAAGATAAAATTAAATCTTAAGAAAGTTTCAATTTAAAGAAAAATAAGAAGTTACATTTCAGTCCGAAAAAATTTACTTCACTCAAAAATGAAACCATCAGTTTAAAAAACAACAAAGAAAGTCAATTTTAAAGTTATGCTATCTATTTTTCCATTTTTAGTTTTCAAGAGTTAAATTCGCAAAAAAATAGGTTACTTAGACCTGAAAATTCATTATTCTAAAAAGGAATGTTGTTATTAAAATGCCAGGATTCAGAAAATTTTGGTTCTTATTTCTTTTTTACTAGTAAATTGCTACCTTTGTAAAGTTTATCACCACATGCATATACGTTTTAAACTAATTAAGTAAAACTAATAAGAATAAACGTACAACAAAAAGAAGTATTTCAATAAAAGAGAAATGAGAAAAACATATTTATATGAAGCACACTCCTCTGTTGTGAAAACTGCCCATTAGCATAACGAATAAACAGAAGTGAAAGTAAAATTGAAAACATTCTACGAGTGAAAAAAAAATATATATACTAAAGACATTTTTTTTAAATCCCACTCAACAGAATGAAATATTTTTTTCAATCAAGGCTTTCAAAACTCTAAACTGTTTTTATTTCTTTAAAATGCTTCGTACTCAAAACTTAAGAATTATTTTATTCCACTGTAAAAAAACTCTCTTTGCTTCAGTAGTAATAAAATCTACTCCATCTTTATAAAAAATAAATAGAATTTTCCCCTTTTGGACACATTCCAAAAGAAATTCAGTACCGAAAATAAAAGAAAAATTAGTCAAAAAGAAAAAAAAAATGGTAAGAAAGAAAAAAAATGAAAAGAAAAATGTGACAAAAATCATAAAAACCCAATAAAAGATGAAGACAGAGAGAGAGAGACCCAGCTCCATAGATGATAATCTTGTTTTACCTCATGATGCGGAATTGATTAAAACATAGCTTTTGTCTCAATTACATTACGAGCAACATTGGTCGGTAGCCAGGAGAAGGTTAGGATTAAAATTTTCCTTTTTTTCTTATTTTTTGTATCTTAAATCTATTGATGATGTGTGTTTGGATAGAAGTAAAAATTTTTTTATAAGGATGAAATAATCAATTTTTGTTTTAAAAGTTTTTTTGTAACGAATGTTTTATTTTCATACTAAGCAAATGTGAAGATACTCTTCTGGTTAAAATCACATTTTCGGATTTAAGGTATTTATTAAGGTGGATAGCAGTTAGATGGACAAAAAAAATAATATTATCTATTAGAACCAACCTATCCGGAAAAAAATGTTTTATGGTAGAAAGATTAAGGGGAAAATAATTAAAATTTATAATTTCTATATTTAATATTGCCATAAAGAGGTTAAATTTTAGAAAGAATGAGAAAAGAATTAAATTTGGTTAGATGATTTTAGGTTCAAAATAAAATTATTTTTGCACAATATAATTAACGAAAATTATGATTATTGATAAATGAGTAGAGTTAATCGTACAATGTACATTGCAACAATTCTTCAACTCTATCTCCTCTCATCTTCGAATAAGTCCGATCCAAATTTTTCCCATTTTCGACAGTAGGTCTTTTAAAAATTTAATACTAAGAAAGCTATTTAATGCACCAGATATTTTTCCTTGAAACTGTTTAGAAGGTGTTATCTCATTACAATAAATGTATTAAATTTGTTTTAATAAAAATTATTTTGATTTTTTTACTTTAAAAAAGCTTAAATTACTAAACTTTATTTCCCTTGTGATGGTGTTTAACTAAAAATTCCTTTTTTATTTTAATTTTTCTCTTCATCTCTATATCCCAGAGAGCATCTTTTCCGCATAGGTAGAATCTGGAATTTCTGAAAAAAAAATGTTTCGATCCCTCTTAATATTTATATAATATGTATATGAAATTCCAGATTTTATCAATGATTTTAAGCCACACAATTTATTGTAAGATGAGAAATATTTATGAATCTTTTTTGTGTAATTTGAAATCAGAGAGATATTAAATTTTAATTTTACCTTTTTCATGTATATCCCATCGAAGAAACTACGGGTCTTTGACGATTTATATCTTAGTAAGAATTTTATGAGCAATAGAAATTTATGACAAGAGATAAATACGGAATATAAGTTTTATACCTTACCAAATATTAATATCTTTCACAAATCCATTGGAAATTCCTGGTATAGGTGAGAATTTTTTTAAGAAATATTTTTTAGCAGAACTCATGTGAATCCATGGTGCAATAACAATTATTTGAACTAAAACTATGAATTTCGTGCCGCTCGAAAGACTTTTACCAGTTGTAAGTATCCATAATGCTTCAACATCCTGCCCATTTGTTTGCATATTATTCACCCTATATTATTAGCTAACGTGAAAAAATTTCATCAATATCAAAATTAGATTCTCTTATGTTCCATTCCTTGCACAGCTCCAGGGCACACTTTTCTTTATTCCTTTTAAACATGCCTCGATAATCTCAGTCCAGAAAAAACTGTTTTAATAACATACAGGATAATACAGTTTACTTAGAAATCATTAATTAATTGTTTAGTTTCTGTGTTTTTGCATTCAAATATAGAAATAATATCTTAAGACTTAAAAGGTATAATAATAAGCTTATACCAAAATAATAAGCTTCAACGGTCGATATTACGTCTTGCCACATGGATTGGATTAACGAATCTGTATTTGGTAGCAGAAAAAGCACTTCAACTGGAATGCATGTTGTAAAATCAGGCAATGCTTTGGATGGATTGGAGTATTATCAACAAAAAAAATTTGTTTCAATTTTTTTTATAATTCGCAGCAACGTTTAACACTCAGGTAAAATGGGATAAATTTATATGATGTCATAGTCACACGATAAAAGCAATCATGTGTTTCCGGATAATCAGTTCATGCGTTTCACTGTTACAAACTTTTGCTTTTTGCAGAAACTTTTCTTAAAAAGTACATGTATGTACAAAATGCCTTTTGTTTAAAATACATGCATAAAATAATTTTTTTGAAGAAATTTTTTTATAACATTTGAACATCTTTATCTAATTATGAAATTTGAATTTTATGCAAGCCGTACAAATAAATCAACAAGTGCAAATAGTTTAATGTCTGTTTTGAACTCAATGGAGAACACGTGTTTGTCTTTATCATGTGGCTGTCATAAATTGAGCCCATTAGGTAAGATAATTTTAGAAATTTTTCATAGTGGATCAAAAATTTTTTATCGAACTTCCAGGATGTTGTTAAAGAGAATTTTAAAAATTCCTTAATTGCTCTTCTTTTTTAAAATGATAAACAAGCAACATTTTTGATTTAAAGTCTCAATTAGCGTTACCACCCAATATAAGTCTAAAACGATATTTGCAGTTTTAAATCCTGGTGGTCGCTTTTTTTAAGGAATTAAAATTTTTAAAAAAAATTTCAATTGATTAATATAATTTTTTATTAACTAAATATTTTATTTATATATAAATTTTATATTGAGCATATCTCTCACACTGTTTAGTAATTAAATCATTTTGCAATGTCCACAGTACAGTGTATTTGCTAAATATTTTTTGATTGTCAAATGATAAAGGGGTCAGCTGAAACTGGTGTAACATTCTCCTAAATTCCTTCTAGCCATGCGAGAAATTTGAGGCTCAGTTTAATTAGACGTGTAGAGAAAGGATTTAAATTTGTGACATAATCGATCATAAATAATGATTATCTTTTATAAATACTCTTTTATAAATAATGATTTTTGTTTATTACCTTTATGAAAAATATTTCAAGAACCTCCGTAGTTCTTGTTGTACCCAGATAAAATTGATTTTACTCTTAATAGTTCAAAGGGAACTAATTCATAATGTTTAGGGATCAATTAATTATCTTAATTAACATGGTTAATTAGTCTCAAAAAGAAATGTTCCTCTATGAGTGACTTTTGGGAGAAATTAAGAAAAGAATGGTCCAAGCATCAATGCTTCAAATTTCATTTAAACTCGATCATTAGAACAACAGATATCCACGCAATTTATTAAGGAACAAGTTATCTCGTGCCAACAATTACTTTTTGTAAATGATTTGTGTACAAAGTATTTGACAATTTTTTCTGTTCGGGTTCTTATGCAAAATCTTCCATATAATCACTTTCATTATTTTATTTTAGAGTAAAAAAAAACATTAGGTAATTTTAAGTTAAAGAGAATAGTTCAGGTTAAAACAGAATTTACGTTTTTTGTTTTGCCTATTAAAACCGATCAATAAGTGGATTGAATTAAATATTTTGAGCTATATAATTACTTCTTCAAGCAATTAGTTTCGTTAGAATTACTTCAATTAGAATACTTCTTCAGCTATTGGTAATAGTTACAATAAAAAATTTAGATTTAGGCATTTCAAGACATAAAGAAAACAAATGCCTAAAAGTTCTGAAAAATATAGGTTATATTTTTTTATTTATATTAAACACTTTACTTTCCCTCCTATTTTAGTATATTTAAAATTGGAAATTGGTTCTCTATACTTAAGAAATCTTAACCCTTAAATGCATGTTGTTACCAATGGCTTGCATTCCAGTTCCAGCTAATTTTATTATAAACCTAAGCGTGTGCATTTCCGAACGCACGTTGAAAACCAAAGGCAATAAATAACGTGACAAATCGACATTACTTTCGGTTGGTAAGGTTTTTTTTATTTGCATTTTAATGTGCTGGATGATAAAGCTGGTGAGATTTTCTATTTCCGAGTTTTCTATATAAATGAGTGATTTATCTAATTAAAAAAATATTTCCCATCTGTTTTCAGGTATGCTAACTATCAAAGTTTGATGTTGCATCTGAAAATTTTTCTGGAAATATGCCAGATTTTAAGGAAATATTGCATGTTGCCAAAAGTTTAAATACAGCCTTTTCAAAATAAACTTTTGATATTATTACCGGAATTTTTCAATTTATTGTTCACGCTACTTATGACTACATTCCTATAATAACAATTTTTTTTTCAAAATTCAAAACGAAAATTCTGCATTTAGGGGTTAATCGGATTCAGGGAAAAATGTTTTAATGTTAAAATCTTGCAACTTCCATTTAATATCAAGACACAATTCTTTTAACCCGCTTAGTTCAGAAACTTTTGAATTAGAATTAACGAATTATAAAATTTAATCTTATTTCATAATTACAAATCAGTTAATACAAAATCGATACCCATTAATAAAAATGTATTAAAAGTTAATTATGTTAATTACATGCATAGGTATAATATTTAATTCTATTAATATCTAAAAAATAAAACAATTTTTCATTTATAACTAAAAATGAATATATATTTAAAATTCATTATTTTATCTTAAGAGCGACTATGTTAAACAGAGTGCAGTTACCAGTTAAATACTTTCCAGACGAATAAAAATGACCCCATTTTTCGAAATTAGAATCTAATATAACAGAAAAGGAATTTATATATATATAAAAAAAATATGCACTGTTTCACGATAGATCTGGGAAAACGCAGAGTTAAATGCTGATTGTTGAAAGCACAAACCCAGAACGGAAGGAAAAAATATATACATATATATTACGATATAAAAGAAAATCCATTTGAAACCGTAAGCAATTTATATGCAAATATTTGAGTCGTATTTTCAAGTGTTCTGGCATTTCTTTTCATTACGAATGTTCAACATTTTCTTTTTTTCTTCGAGTACTTATTGCCTTTTTAGCATTTTTTAAAAATTTCATTTCACTTTTTTTCTTCTTTTCATGAAAGGGAAAGTGCGAAAAAAATGTAGCGATTTCTAAAGAATATTTTTTCCCCATCTTCTTCCAAAGTTACTTTAAATAATGCCATTTACATAATTTCGCTATTATCTCTCTTTTTAAATAAAGTATCTGGGGAAATTGGATTATGGGAAATGTGTATTGTTGGATTTAAATAGGTTTTAATTCATTAACAACTTCTTTGTTGCGCTTAGAATTTGAAGAAGTAACATCGTATCGATGGTTTGGGAATAAGTTTCAATGTTAAATAGAAAAGTATTACTTGAGTTCACATTAAAAAAGAAACATGTTTTGCATCAAAGCTTTGAAATATTTGACTGAAGAAAAGTTATACATAAAAGAATAAACTTATGTGCTGGAAATTGCATTATTTTAATGTGTAACAATCATAGGCGGAAAGCAGAATAGAGAAATATCCATTTGTTTTAATATTACCTAGCAATTTTTTTGGCAATTATTCAGAAATTGCTCTTAGAAATATCTTTTTATCTTGCAAAGCATTAAAATTTGCAGCAGTATAAAAAATAAATATGTTAATTCCAAATAAATAAAAGTAGTGACTAATCATGTACGCATTGGAATAAAACAGATTGTGATAATAATATTTTTATTTATTAATTAGGAATTTATAAATAATAGCACACAGTTAATTCTTCCTAAAATGATATCAATAATTACGAATTATATTAGTCTTTTAAAAATATCCAGAATCTACAAAACTAATCTTTACTCATTCTTACATTATTTAAAATAAAAATAAAAGGCTTTGAAAAATCACTGAAAAAATTAATTACTTATTTAAATAATATATGCATACATATATGTATTCTTTAAGGTCAATTTCAATTATATGTTATAAATTTGTTTTTAAATTTATTTTATTATTATTTCAAGTTTGTTAGGAAATTTTTATTTCTAATTTTTATTGCAAAGGGTTTATATATATACCAGCCGTTACCCTCCCGCTTCACTGGGTATTTCATGATGTATTATGAATATATACTGTTTATATATATGTATAAATTATTGATATACAAGTCCTGCATTAAGAATTCGATTGTATTGAAAAATATACTTATACCTGTAACTTTCGCCTCTTGAAAAAAAAGGGCATAACTCATCTAATTTGTATTTTCTAAAAATCTTTAAAATTGAAATATAGTATTGATCTCTACTCCGTAAAATAAACATGCAAGCCAAATTTCAAATCTAAATCTAATAGAGCAAAAACGAAAATTTTTTGTCAATAAGCCCCAATAACCCCATACTCCCTCAGGAGTTGAATTCCCTCAAATACATTCTTAGCGGATCCCTATTCAACAAAAAAAATCATGCTTAACCATTTTATCGTAATTTTTCTAACAATTCAAAAACAGGATTTTTTTTCTATAACTCCCCTTGACCCCTCGAAACCCTCCTTAGGGGTCGATTTTCGTTTTACTCTTTGTTAGAAGAACTCTACTCCATGAAAGGAACATGGCTACCAATTTTCAAGATGGTAGTTCTAATAGTTTAAAAATGGAAAAATGTATCGATTACGCCCCTTAATCCCCCGAAATGAAACTTGAGGGTTGATTTTCGCGAAATCCATTTTGTAGCGGTTCTCTACTCTACGAAAGAAATCTGCTTACCAAATTTGAAGACTGTGCGTCTAATAAATTAAAAATGGGAAAAAAATTATCTACAACGCCTCTTGAACCCCCGCAATGTCCCCTGGTGGTCGATTTTCACAAAACAAATTATATAGCTGATCTTTACTCAATAAAAGGATCCTACTTATCATATTTCAAGACTGTACGTCCAATAGTTTAAAAATGGAAATAAATACCTATAACGTTTCTTTAGCCCTACAACTCCACTTGGGGGTCTATTTTCACGAAATACATTTGGGAGTGGGTCTCTAACCTATGAGAGTAATCTGTGTACCAAATTTCAAGATTGTACGTCTAATAATTTATAAATGGGAATAATTATCTATAACGCCTCGCAACTTGGGGGCCTGTTTTCTCAAATCCCATTTTGTAGGAGAACTGAACTCTATGAAAGGAATCGGCTTACCAAATTTGAAAACTGTGCTTCTAATAAATTAAAAATGGAAAAAATTATGTGTAACGCCCTTTGAGCATCCGCAACGCCACCTAGGGGTCGATTTTCATGAAACACATTTATAGGGGATCTTTAATCCATGAAAGGATTCTGATTTACATATTTCAAGACTGTACGTCCAGTAGTTTAAAGATGGAAATAATTATCTATAGAGGTCCTTAAGCCCTGCAATGCCACTTGAGGGTCAATTTTCACAAAGCGCATTTTGTAGCGTATTTCTATCCTATGAAAGGAATCTGCTTACCAAATTTCAAGAATGTGCGTCTAATAGTTTAAAAATCAGAATAATTATTTATATCTCCCCTTAACCCCTTGGGGGAAATTTTCCCCATACCCATTTTGTAGCGGATATTTACTCCATGAGAGAAACATGCCTACCAATTTTCACGCAGGTAGGTCAAGTAGTTTAAAAACGAAAATATTTATCTATTACGCCCCTTAATCCCCCGCAACGCTACCTGGGGGCTATTTTCCCCAAACCCATCTTGTATCTGATTTCTTCTCTATGAAAGGAATCTTTTTATCAAATATAAAGACTGTGCGTCAAATAGTTTAAAAATAAACATAATTATTTATAACGCCCCCTAAGCCCCCGCAACGCCACTTCGGGGTCGATTTTCACCAAACTCATTTCGTAGCGCATCTCTACTCTATGAAAGAAATATGCTTACCCAATTTCAAGACTGTACGTCGAGTACTTTAAAAATGGAAACTATTATTTATAGCGGCCCTTGACCCTTCGTAACGTCCCTCGCGGTTCGAATTTCGCGGAATATTCTTAGCGGATCTGTATTCCATAAAACGAACTAAATTTCAAGTCTGCAGGTTGAATAGTTCCAGAGAATCGTGATTAGTCAGTCAGTCAGTCAGTTAGTGAGTCGCTTTTCTCCTTTATATATATATATATATACAAAAATAGTTATTTACCTAAGATAACTACAGTCCTGATAGAATAGTTTTAGCCACAGAAATACTAGGGCTAACTCCTGGCCTTAGGAACCAGGAGATCAGGTTTAAACCGTGTTTTTCGGCCAGCCAACCTTCACCTGAATTTGACAATACTCTGAGCCATGGGGAAAGCAAGAAACTTTTAGAGAAGAGTTTAACTATTATTATAAATAAAACCATAATCTATTAATGTAAAACGATAATATTATAGCCTGTAATAATTACTAAATATTTTAAATCAAAATTAAAACTAATAGATAAAGACTTACCACGTACGAATTACAAACATATTCTCCGGCAGTGAACAATAACAGTAACGCAGAAAATTATTAAGTTTTGATAAAATAACATTGATACTATATATATACTCATTTACAATTCTATATTTTGTTTTAAAATTTATAGAAAATAAAAGTACTACCAAGACATATACAATTAATTTTAAATAAAAAATGATATTGTTAATTTACTTAGCTTGCGGCGCCATCTATCGATAAACTGTACAACTAATAACATATTTTTATTCAACTGTTAGGTAATTTTTTATAAATTTAGGAGGGTATCCATGTTCCATACAATGTTTAATAAAGTTATTAAAATTTAAATATATATTAAATTTATCACTAACTAATACGTTATTACGATAAATGTAATTAAAAATTTTCTGTATATAGATATAGAATGGTTGGAATTCCAGTAAGGCATTTGAAGAATTTTAAAATAAAAATAATATCTTTTATCATAAATATTGATATGTACTTTATAGTCCTTAATACTTAATGATATGTCTAAGTAATTAGTTTTAACTGGATTACTATTAATTTTAATTAGCTTTAAGTAACTCGGATAAAAAGTAATATTGGGATTAAAATTATTATTTTTACCAAAAATAATTAGGTCATCTATGTATCTAAATATGTAATAATCATTATTAATAATATATATATATACATATATATACAAATACACACATCTGAAGTACTGAATCTAAAAGTATTTAATAAGTTTAACAGAAATTTTTTATTTGATATTATATTGTAGACAAAGAAGAAACAAAATTACTTTCAAGAAAGAAATATTTTATAGAAAAAATGTGCGAGAATAAAGAGAGAATATAATGTAATAAAAAGGGATAATAATAATTATAAAATGAATGCAGTTATTAATACAGTTTTTACTGAAGTGTGGAGTGCGTTTTTTATAAACATCAAAATAAACATACAGTTTCTTCTGAAATATGTAATTTTTGATACTCTGATGATTGAATACTTGTTTGGTAAAATTTGAAAAGCTTAATTCTGTCCTAGTTAAACACTAATCCTTCTACCAAATATCTATTGAACATGGTTTAAAAAAATTAAAACCACAATAAAAATATCTATTGCTGTTTGTTCGGAAGATGCAATACAATAAGTCTCCTAATGTACACTCTGGAATGGAAACAATTGGCCCAAATGGATTAAATCTGGGCAATAGAAAATACAATTCCACTGATTTTCCCAGATGAGGCAAAGGGGAAGGAACCTCAACCTAAAAGGCTTTTCCTGAGAATCCTCTCCCACAATTAACTCTCCTCCTCTATCCTCGGGCCCCATTTACTACGCAATCGAATGTGTTCAGTTGTATTAAGGCCATCTTACACTTAAGGGAAATTACGTCTCATATAATATTGATCGTTTAATTAGAGGCCATAGAACTCAAATGGGAGTGCTAATGTTAGAAATGGAAAGCAAAATGATGTGAGAAATATTGTCCTATGATTCCTATCAACGGGATAGTTTTCGAATTAGTGATGCATAAAGACTTAATCTTCAAATTTTGTTTTCTAAAGAATAACAGAAAAATAAATTTCTGGATAGAGCAAGCATTGTGCAAGGGGAAAAAGTTTAATACAGTAATACTTCGAACTTATTCGATAGGTGGGAATGAGTCCTAACCGTGGAAGTCGAATTTGCGTAAGTCGGGTATTATCTCGCATATAAATACATACAAATATAACATTTTTAATTGGAGTGGAGACGAAAGAATATAGATAATAATTTAGAAAAAAAGATGCTTATATATATATATATATATATATATATATAGTAAACTCTTAGGTAACATAAATACAATATTGCAAACCTAAGTTATTTTGTTGCAGATTGTTTCATAAAATCTAGCAAAGTAGTCTGTCGGCTTAAATACATTTTTGTTTTCCTCCATCAAATTTGCTCGTAGCATGCAAATAATTTTTTTACTCATTATTTTGTTTAAAAAACTATCTTTGTTGGAACCTATATTTTCTAAAATTTGTAAACCTTTTTCAATTAAATTTGAAGGCGTTCATTCATATTCCCAATCGTCATTCGATCTGGTGAATGAATTGGGTTCTAGAGACTCAAGTTCTTGCTAATGCCTTTCTATGAACTCCCCAATTCCTCCAGCAGTTCTTGAACGTGATCACGTTCCACTTTTAAATTTAATTACCTGGCAATGTCGAAAACTTCTTCAATCACATGATAAATTTTATTAGAATCTGGCACTGATTCCTCACGAGTTTCAATGATGATAAGACAAAGTGAGTAATCAAAATGTGTAGCACAGAAACAAAAGATGAATCGACGAGATTTGAAAATCGCGTAACTTCTGGCTCACAAAAGTAGAGATACTACTGCATAATATACTCACGTATAAATTTCATTTTTATTTTTCCTTGGATATCTACGTGGTTACTTAGCCCTTTAAGACCCCAGGAAGCACGATTATGCGATTTTGTGCGGGTTAGACATATTTGTTCCTTTAAGACCTAAAATATTTTTAAATATTACATTTTTCTGGTTATTAACTCTATACTGACTCCAATGACACTGGAAAAGTAATAAACTATTTAAACATTTAAATAAATCATGAAATTTTTTAAACATGTAAATTAATTCAGGAACATATTAAATATTCGAACACTCAACATGTTATTAAATAAAGAGCATGCAATAATTATTTAAAACATTGTTTTTATGTACGATCTTTAAAACATGCACGATTTATTTGTATTTCAATGTATAAAAATAGAAAAAATAAGCTATTGTCTCTTTCGATTAGCGCTTTCTCGTGTTGTATTTAAACAAAAGATTCTCAGAATAACTTTTGCTTTTCTGTATTTGTTTATCCTCGGTAATAGATATCCAAATATATAAAAAATACAAAATTCTATTTAAATATTATCAATGCCTTAGATATTACAACTTCTGGGAATATATATATTCAATGAAATGCAGATATGTAATTTAAATTAAAATATTTTTTTAACTATTCAATTTCAGTCTATTATGTCGTGAATTCTTTCTTTTTAGGTAAAATGAATATGGATTGAACTGTGGAAATTCAAAATGCAGATTTACCAGTCTCTGATTAGTTTATTGTTCTAAAACGAAAGAAATGTAAAACTGAATATGATTTTTAGAAGATGCTAACTTCAGAATTTATTTACAAAATTTGGCAAAATTTAAATGAAAGAAATGTAACTTCGTTTAAACATGTTACGTGCTAAAACCTGTAGGCATTTTCTGAGTATTTGGGGACTCACTATTGATTTAGAGACATGATAAATAGTTTTATTGGCAATAAATTCGTTTTAACGTTCCACTATTATTTCCTGCGACAATTTAACGGAAATTGTCGTTAAAGCTCTTCTTCGACACACGTTGTAAATATCTCATGATCCCGAAGGGTATATCGAAATCGTTCCCCGTTACCCGATTAAATATAAGGCATAAACAGAAGTGAGGAACAACAACAGTTATCAGTACGATGTAACTATATATATATTTTTTGCGACAGTTAAAAAAATATTTCTTTTAATTTTTTTAAAAATTATACCATTAGAAAAATTGCTTAATTAGTTGAGAAGATATATGATAATAAACTAAGATGTGAAAATCTGTCTTTAAAATAAGAAATTTAAAAAAGAAAACCTTAGAATTTAAAAAGAACATTCCGTTTTATCCTCAATATTTCAAGAAAAACGTGAAATCATAAGAATTAAATTTTCTTCAGCAACACTTAATTATTTTCTGCTAATCATCAAATTTTTGAGTTATTTCACAATTTCTTTTTTACACTACAAAATTCTCAAGATCTTACTTAAATTACGACAATTATAAAAATAAGAGAATATCATGAATAGCCGGGGTGGGCATTAAGTCGATCGCGATCGACCGGTGAACCACCAAGACAATTTGGAGTGACCTCCTGAAGATTTGCTATTATTGTAATTGTATACGGAAGCATTCAAGATTGGCTGACAGTACGCAGACTAAGTCTTCTCCTGGCTTTAATTACGTGAACAAACTTTAGATGAAAATGTTTCATTTTTTAATGTACTTTGAATTGTTTGATAATAAATGCATCATTAAATATTATTATATTTACGGCTATTATTATTATATTCGTATTTTTCGTTTTGCCTTAAACGCGGTTTCAAAAAAGTGAGTTTTTCATTTTATTTACGTATGTAAGTACACATTCCGTATTTATTACTAAGTTATAATAAATATTGTAGACTTTCTTCTTAGCTCACCCCACCTATAACCCTCAGCAGTGGACGCACTCGTGAATTTTTCGAAGGGGTCGCGGCGCGGAGGTCAAGGGTCGAATGTCTATCATTCTCATGTCTTACCCCAATACTGTAGTACTGTACACTTTACGTACACATGTACACTTTACGTACTATATACATGGGATTATAATCGATCGAAAAAAATCATGGGTTATGGGGGAGGGTCCAGACCCTTGGATCTTTCCTTTTGGGTGTGTCACTGATACTGGGTGGACCACAACACTTGAGAAAAATTAGAAGTAGACCGTAGCCTGGAAAAGTCTGCCACCAGATGCTACCCCTGATGTATAGAATGAGCCAAAAATTCGTTAAAATTTTAAGAATTTATAAAGAAAAAGGAAGAAATGGTGATATGAAACGCAGTTTGTGCAAGAAAAGGATTACCAGAAAGGTGGATTTTTTTAGTGGCAAAAGCATTTCAATTAAAAATATCACCATTAGAGGGTGCTGACAATCCGAAACACACAATGTACAGTACAACAGTACACTCCATTAATTCATTATTGCTATAACAATTGTTGAACATACTTCCAGAGCATTGTCCAACCCAAATAAGGCGGTCATGCTCCTCGACCAATCACTCTGTCCTCGCCCAAGGCAGTCAATAGAAATCTTTTCACTTAATTGGCATAGTATGGAAGTGCGCCATTCTGCATGATGCTTATTATAGATATTACACCGCTTGAATTTAATGCGGGCACGACTAAAAATATTTTTGCTGCTAAAAAAAATTGACATCTTTGTGAGCCCTTTCTTGTAAATTGCATTTTTTTTTATCATTGTTCCCTTATTTTTTAATGAATTTTTAAAGTCTAAACAAACTTTTGGCTCACTATGAATAGCTGCACACATTTATTTTAATTGATTTTTAAAAGCTCTCAGAAGAAATAAACTATTCACTGCTTGAAAACAAAATTTTTTTGTATCAAATATATGTAAATGATAAGAATCTTTTCTGGTTTAATATATATTTATGAATTGTAGTTTTAAATTAAAACTTTTCTTTGTAAATATATTTGAATAAAATACTACTTTAAAATAAATGAGGTATTTATATATAGAAAAAAGCATATCAAAATACAAAACATCTATATGGAGTTGGTTTCGATATAAGAAGGTAAATGTTATTAAAATTCGGCTACAAAGTTAAGATTAGAACTTGTTTCAAAAACGTATTGAGAAAAAATATGTTTTAGTTTTATATTATTTATGCCAAATATCTAATTCTTTTCTCAATTGAAAAGGTGATCACTGCATAACAGAGCCAGCTAAAACCGAGCATGGGAATAAAAATATTTTTGGATGCCCATGCAAAGACAACTTTAAATGCATTCCGGAAGTCGTCACAGAAGAGGATGGGGTAAGAATTTTAATTATTATATATATCTATAAATATCTTTAAATTCTTCTTGGCTCTCTTATACTCATTCACATTTATGCTAATTAAAACAGATAAATAAAAATAATAAATAAGGATAAATATAACTACATTGGTTGGATCCAAAAGTTTTATAATAGTGTGCGACATGCGCGCGCTAAGATATACACACATAAATTTTTTAGTAATATGTATCCTAATTATAATTATATAGATTTATATTTCATACGCATATAGATTCAATGAAAATAGTGCTCGGAACTATAAAATTGACATGATTTGTTAGAAGAAACGGAGTTCACAGTTGTAAATCAAGGACAGCCCACATAATATTTAACATTCAATTTCCATTACTTTTATTGTACTCTCTACGCAATTTTTCATCTCCTACACTTGGTTATTAATTCTACTAATCTAATATAACATTGAAAAATAACGAATATTTTTTTTTGAGAAATATACACCAAAAAGTCATATTTTATACTTTATTCAAGCAAAAAAAAATGGAAGTAAAAGAAAGCTACTTTAATGTCAAAGATTAGTATTTTGTTATTGGTAATGTATGTACGCAAATGCAAAGATTTTGAAAAGTAATTACACACATTAGACTTTTTGTTATTTGAAATTAAAGTATTTTCATAGAACTAATTATCACTCCAAGATTTAACAGAAAGTTATGTTATTCACCCAGTTCTGATAACGAAAGACGTATTAACTTTGTTTCTAGTCAATTCAACATTCATAATTGGAATAAACTTCTAGATATGTAAATATAAGAGGCACGTAGTAAGGTTATTACTGCACTATAACTTAAATAAATTATTAGTAATCCCACCAGCTCAGACTAGTGGCAAAGGAATAGGATGTGTTCACAATTGTAACTTCACAACTAGAAAAAATACGATGGAAAATGCGAGGGAAATGGTTGTGAATGTATGAAGTGATAGATTTACACCTCAGTGGAAAATTGGTTAAGTGATATATTTGCTATGTTAGAAGCATTGCAATGTTCTGTACACTATGTTAATCTTGAAGTGGAGGGTATATCTTGCAATTTAGCAAAAAAGTACCGCAGAGCACAGACAGTGCAATGCAATCGCATATATTCGACCAAAGAAATTTGTCAGGATTTCCAAGAAGCCTCTAGATACAACATCAGCACATTTACAGTTCATCGCAATCATTGACATCTTGATTTTCATGGCAACACTGCTGCTTGTAGGCCAAATATTATAGTTACCAATGTCAAGAATTTCCTTATACTGCCGTCGCTTATACTGTCGCCGCTTATACTTAAGCCGACCACACTGGAGCCTTGAACAATGAAGTCATGCGCTATTGAGGGACAAATTAAGGAATAGCAATTCAGTGCTAGAGTCTGAGTGTGGAGATTGCCCGATGAACACTTTGAAGTTAACTGAATTGTGCCCCAAATGAAATTTGGTGATTTATGCATAACGGATTTGGGTTATTTTTTGAGATTTAGGCTGGGCACTTTGGTTCCTAAGCAAAAAACTCTAAATATTCAAAAAACGGAAACCAATCTTGACATTTTGGACAATTCTGTCTTGCCTATATTATGTGAATAGTTTCTATGGAACCCATTCCTGTTCCATGCTCCTATCCATGCTGCAAGGAACTGTATTAACATAATGTGTCTATATGGATGTTCAGGATTGCATCGGCCTGTTCTTAGCCCAGACCTGAATCACAGAACAGTTGTGGGATAAAATAGAAAGTAGATTGTAAATTAGACGGGACATTTTAAATCTTTGTGTTCTTCAAAAAAATGTGGTGTAATTTCTGCCTCATTTCCAAAAACCAATTGGCAGCCTCTCCTGTAGATATTTTTTTATTGTAGCAAAAGATTGCCCAATCTCATATCTATTTTTGACTTATCTGAACGTAAGGTAGTCAGCGCCAATGAGCTTTTCGCCGTATTAGTATGTATATACTATATATAGTATAATAAACTGAAAAAATAACAAGACTAAACTATCAACTAACAAAGCTAGAAACCAGATTTTATAAGACACATAACTATAAAACACACACACACACACAGATATATATACATATATATATATACATATATATGTACATATACATATATATATACATATATATACATATACATATATATATATACATATATATACACATATATATACACATATACATATATATATACACATATACATATATATACATATACATATATATACATATACGTATATACATAAATATATATAGTATATACAATCTAATATAATGTATACAGTCGACTCTCGATACTTCAAACCTTCGATAATACGAACCTCTCAATAATTCGAAGTATATGTTCAGTCCCTAGAAAAACTTTTGATGTTTCGAACTAAAACAATACGTTTTGGTACACTCAATATTTCGAAGTAAAATCTGTGACTGGCCAGACTACAACACGTGACAATTTGATGTTAACTTAAAAACTCTCGACAATCCGAACACTCACTATCATGCACAGTTCTTAGAAAACATGTTGCAGCTTACAAGTTTTGCGTTGTATTGTCCCTGAGTGTCTCCCCTGTAACGTAGCCCTCTTTGGTGACCATCTATCTGCCACCCCTTCTATGTGTTTATCGGTTTCTCAGGCGAAAAGACACTTTTATTGCTTTCCTTCTTCAAGTGGACAACAGACCAACCGTACCTGTTGTCAGCCAGCCATATATTTCGCTTAACACGTATCCCTGCTACACATGTCTTCAGAAGGGATGGTCCGCTATTGCGAAGAAGAGATGCGTAGAATTGTGTATGCATGTATTGAATGTATTCTTTTAATACAGGGCATTTAACTTTTCTATAATGAATATACTGTATTTATGTACTTTTTAAAAATACTTAAAAATAATTTTATACATAAATACAATTGTTGTTTTATTGCATTGTTTCAAAGTTAAATGTGTTAGAAAAAAAAATTCTCTTTGTGCACTTTGGGAGTTTTTTTCTAGCCTCTTGATAATTCGAAGTTTTTCCTTGGTCCCTCCAACTTCGAATTATCGAGAGCCGACTGTATATATATATATATATATATATATAGCTCATAAATACTTTCTTTTTTTTCAGAAAAAAATTATGAAGAATTTTTCATGCAAGAAAGTGGACTAGAAGTATTTAAAATATTTCTAAATTTTACTGCATTAGTATACTGTAACATGCCCAGTAAATAAAATTTGTATTCATTCTGGAAAATAATACTGTTTATTTTATTTCATGATGTCTGTAAATATCCATCAAAATACTCCACAAATATTTATAAATACTATTAAAATAAATTTTTTAGAAGTAAACTATTTGTATCGAACGCCAATGTCGTTTAAATTACAATCATAAATCAAATAAAGTATAATACATATATTTTTTGTTATTAAACACGTACATTTTTAGATACTTTAAAGTTTTGAATGTTCATTTAAAATAAATGTAGAACTGTTTATTTTTACAAATACAAACACTTTTTGATCGATCAGCAATTTATATTTCGGATTTATTTTAAGCAATTCCACATATTAGAAATAGACATACACATATGCTTGTATATACCATTATAATAAAATTTTACTGAGCAAGGCACATTTCTTTTTACTTAGCAGCAATAAGTAATGCCATTTACTTTTTCTTTGATTCATTCATTCTTGAAGTATTTGAATTATTTTATGTTTATTTCTTGCATTTGATGTAACAAACGGCTTCTACTTATTTCTTTTTCATTTTTCTTTGCTCGTATATTCGTATTTACTTATAAAATAATCACAATGGTTTTGATTTTTAGGTAAAATTACAATTGAGACTGACATTTAAATGATTGAGGTTATGACAGTTTCCATCCGTGGAGCTTCAACTAATCCTCTTTGGAAAACTACTCTTTAATTTTTTTCCAATAGGGCTGCGTATTGGTATTTAAAACCTTTGCAGACCTAGTACATTCCCCAGGAGGTGGTATCACTTTTTAGCGCTGCACCATATAGGCGATACCAATTACAGCAAGCAATTTTGACGCCCAGTTTTCTGCACAGAGGGAGGCACCTGAGTTCTTGGGGATGCAAACCAGTACTAGGATTTAATTTTGCCTAGAGCATCCAAGCCAAACAGACACCCTAGGGATCTTTTACATGCCGCATAATCATACGACATGGCCACTGTCGATTTTCTGCATCATGAAAATCCACCGACTTGGGCCGGGGTCGAACCCGCAACCTTGGGTGTAGTAGGCCAGCGACAAACCAACCACGCCACCTAGCCGGTTTAAAAATCGTTTTTTGTAGAGATGAAATGATTTTACACTAATGTAAACACTATTTAAACCCTGGCATATTGGGGTGTATGAGGTTAATCGTGAAAACTCGAAATAGTAAAAAGTGAATGGTGACAAGGAAGTCGTGTAGTTTGAAGTTAATAGTCACCTTAGCATCCACCAGGAATTGAGAAAGGAAATAGAATGGGATTTGTATAAAGCTCTCATTGTCCGAGAAGGAGTTGTATAAAGAATTACGATAAAAAATAAGTCTTTTTGAATAATCGTATACATTAGATTAAGAATTTGGATTTAAGATTGCTCCCAAGGTTAAAGAATAAGTTGTAAATCGTTCTTAAAGCGTTACATCTAAAATAAAAGTAATCATGCCTGCTTTATCTCCAGTTCCTCTTACACCGGTAACCTCCGGGTTGCGACAAAGATTTGCTCATATCTTCAAATGTTCTACATTGCTATATATAGAAAAATCGAAACCAATTAAAAGAAATGCACAATGTTCAAATTTGCCCGGCAATGAAAGCTAACAAAAAATTATAATTCTCTAATTTGTTATTCAATTAATTAATAAGTTGAATGAATTAGATACACTAGTTCGAAACCTGCGTTGTACTTTAAATAAGTAATAATAAATTTTGCATAAAATAGAGAAAAAAATCTAACTTATTAGTTCACTATCTACAAAATACATTATAGAATTAAATTGAAAAGGATTTTTTTGTACTTCGTTTCTTTTAAAAGGTAATACAACCATTTTTAATATTTAAATGTAAAATAGAATATGTATTAAAATAAAATTAAGTCAATTATTAATATACAGCGTTCATTAAGAGTATTTTTAATTTACTATTGATTACAACCTCACATTGTTCCATAAAGTACATTAAATTAAATCTTTTTGCAAGATAATTGAAGACATTGTGCAAAAAATGTAAATTATTACAGAAATTTGTAGCTCTTAACGCATTATAAATAATAGATTCATTATAAAACAGAGGATTGGAAAATAACTATCAAAATTCAATAGGAAAACTCATTAATTTATTTTTATACATCGCAATTGCTAAATTAAGCCTTAACCCCTTGAAATAACATTCAAATAATAAGAGACACTCCAGGAAAAAAATATTAGCTGAATTTTTATATTCTTTGAACAATCGCATTTCATATTGAAACAATGGATTTTTTCCCGTGAAAACATGGAAAAAACCATTACTGGAATAAAATAAATTCTCTGTTATTGGTGTCGTTTTCTTTTTAACATTCCATACATCGCGAAGCTATTCGCAACCATAAGATAAAAGCACTTTACGGCTCAAGCAAAGTAAAAATACAACGATTGATTGTCATTACGTTGAAACTGAAAAAAAGAATGATGGGGGGAGAACGATTCACAGAACGAATAATCGATCGATCGATAGAACACCTTTTATTCATGCGAAGAGAACGAAAGATTCGAAATGGAAAGAAAGATGCTTCGATATGCAGATGAAACATGTAGGCTTTTGACATTAAATGTCGAGAAAAACAGATGGCTGTATTCAAATTAAGTTATTAGACGTATCGTGTTGCATTTTCGAAAAATTGTAAAGCATCGTTACAAAGAATAAAACGACAGAAAGCAAGTAATCTGAATTGATTAGAGGCTTCTACTTGTGGCAGCTTAAGAACGCCACCGATGAGGTTACCTGTTCAATTTAAGCAACAGATGAAGAGATTGATGAATGTGTTACAATATTCGATAAATATAATCTATGAGTGACATTTTTTTTTTAAAATATAAAACTCAGTTTTTGATTATTTTGTAGTTGCTTTAAACGTATTTGCACAATCAACTAGTCATATAAATAGAAGAAACCCAGTATAAACCTAAATTTAACCTTTTCAAATGACCATAAATCTGAAGAGTACACGGACAAAATTTAAAATACGTCAATAATTATAGAAGTATTTAGATTTTAAAGTTTAAAATCTTAAAATGTCTCCAATATTGGATTTTACTCAGCTTTTAAAGACAACCACTCGTAAGAAAATTAAAAATACTTTTTCATGTGGACAATTTTTCATTCAAATACTCTTATTACCATTTACTTTTGAATAACAGAACAGAAGTAAACATATTTTAAAATTTTTTAATGGATGTAAGTAAATATTAACTGGAGCTGGAGGTTTTTAATTGCATATTTAACAGAATGCCTGGTATTAATAAAAGTATCGCATGTACAAATAGAACTCATTGCTCAAATTGTAATTGCAATTTACATGTATTATGTAGTTCGATTTGTAACCATAATAATGAACAAGACTTGCTGTCTTTCTATTATTATTTTCGCGTGAGAGATAAACGAATAAATTTATTGCATCATCACGAGAAAAAAATTTATAAATAGGGAGAAAACTATTTTATACTAAATAGAGTGTCTCGTGATTCTAAAAATAGTATTGGCAACATCCTTAAAGTTACTAGTTTTGTATATTTTAAAGATTAAAACAGCATGCGAGTCTAGAGTGCACAATTTGAATTTCCTTTAACCAGTAACAGGAAAAAAATAGGATTGAATCCATCAGAAGCAGTTGTTCTTTGTTTCTGTTACGGCAGAAGTAGTACAAACAGTACTTGGAAATCAAGTGAAATGTTAAGTTATTTTAATATGTTGAGTATTATTATGTGAAAATAAAAGCCATTGTTTTTTTCCCTGTTTTACAATTTGCCTGTTCTACTCATAAATTGGTATTCATATTTATCTCTCAGTTACAAAAGTAGACTATCGATTAAGGTTTAATATCATCCATTACAGACCATATAGTAAAAGGTTTGAAAATTATCATAAACAATCAAATTTTCTATTTTCTATCATGAATTACAACATTTAAATTGGGACGACAATAAGACGTTCAGATGTGAAATATTACAACATAGATAATATTTTTCAATATATATTTAGAAAAAGTAGTTTAAGACAGTGCTTCTCAAATTTTCAGTATTTGCAACCCAACTTTCAATCATAATTTTCATCGCCCTTTCATACAATAACAATGTGTTGAATGCAATAGTAATGTGCTTTGAAGCTAAAACTACAATATGACCTTAATTATAAACCGTACAAATTATCAGGATAAGAATTAAATTTTGTGTATGTTGTTTTTAAGTGATAGAAATTTTAAGTAAGTTACTTTTAAGTAATAGAATAAGTATTATGTTACTTTTCCTTTCTAATTTTTAAATTTTAACAGATTACAATAAAAAAATGCAACGCGTATTTTGATTTTTATTGTGTCAGAATGTATTTTTTGTTCTCCCTAAATTAATATATTTTTTAAAGTAATATTTTATTTTCGACATGCGTGCCCTCCACGTAAGATTATCACACCCCTAGGGGGGGCGCGTCCCACAGTTTGTGAGTCACTGTTTTAAGAATATATTAAGTATTTAAACATTTTTGGGGCCGTTTCAATTATTTCCATCGTTAGCAAATTTGTAGAAACAGCCATATATTACATTCTACAATAAGATTAAATTAATATTGTTAACTCGATAAATACGGGCATTCTTAAATAAAAATTAAAATGCATTTCTTGTATTGTATATTGTTATAACGATTTTAAAAGAAAAAAGACTAATAAATTATCTCTCTTTCCTAAATTTTGAATTTGTTATACAGAGTAAAGGGTATTTATTGGTGGCAAGGCACTGAAATCACATAAAATTCTGACTTATTTTCGATACTACTATTAAAAATAGGTGAATAGAAATAAATTTTTAAATATAATGACATCTCCGGTTGCTTATATTATATATAAGGTGAAATGTTTTCAAATAGTGTTAATTTTAATGTCATTTTGTTTCTGTCGTTCAGTCTTTCATCTCTTCAGTCGGTCGATAAATTATCAAGCTTGCTTTGGAACTGAACACTGGGGTTTCACATCCGACTGACCATTTGGCCGAAATATCTGCACATGTAATCAGCGGCTAAGGTCACGAAAGCTGAGACAGGCGCAGTAGGCCTTGGACTGTTGTGTTCAGTTGTTTCTGTTGTATAGTTGGCACATTTTTTTTTACTAATTTGCTGCAATAAAAATTTGAATTAGCCGGTTAATGATGACGCACGCACGCACACACACAATAAACGTTTTTCCATAAAAAAATTTACAGTGGCAACGTTTTTGTTCAGTTAAATGATAACGATGGAAGTAAATAAGAAGAACCGTAGGTGCATCGTCTTGAGTTGTCAGTGTACTACAGGTCTTTGTGCATTGAATTGGTTCTCGGGATCTAGGATTCTGCTTACCAGTAGCATAACGGGGAATATTAGCCTTCCCCCCCAACCCCTGTAAAATCTGGCTTTGGGCTCCAAAACAGATCCAACAAAGGATTGCAAAATCATAATATTGTAAAACTTTGCCCCCTCTCCCCCCCAAGATGCGGGTGCCGCGGGAGTGTACGTTACGACACTGCTGCTTACAGAAGTCATACGATTAGCTGTAGGATAGTGAACTTATTTGTGTCATAGTATTAACGTTACATGGATAAATGTAGATTAATAATATAGCAAATTTTTATGTTGGTGACAACTCAGAGAAGTAATCACAAATATATAGCTGATATAACCGATCAGCAACGAGTAAAGTTAAATTTAATTTCAGTTGAATGAAAATTACAAATTCTTATTTAAGAAATTGAAATCAAATTTAAAATTTTCAAAGTAGAACTTAATAACTTACATAATCTTGGCACATTTCCAATAATACATTGCAACAAATTTGCAAAAAAAAAAAAAAGGAAAACAAAAATATTTACATTGATTTATCCGTATTTGAAACCATGGATAAGAAAATAAGTTTAATATTTCTTTAAAAATAAATTTAAAAAAAATTTATATACAATTTTTATCTGAAGTATGTTTAAGCATCCTAAAGGATAAAGTAATACATTAAAAAAATAAGATACTCACTATGCATTTTTGAAAATAAGTGTCAGTGTTTCTGAACCTTTTAAAAAAAACTTCCACAAATCTAAGCCTTTGATATCATCATGGAATTTTCTATTTAACATGGAATCATAATTTATTCTTTAATCCTTTATTCACTTGGTTAAAATGTATTCAATGACACCTTGTATTGATTCTTGGTGATTCTAGTTTATTATTTGCTTAGAAATTTTCTTTGAGTACAAAAATACATTTGAAAAAAGTATTTCAATTCGGATACCGTTTTGTGAAAGATGATCACTAAAAGCTCACAACTGAAAAACAACGGAGTTGACGTTATATCACTATTTAATTTGATAAATATTAATTTGCTTTCCAAATGTATGTTCAATAAATAGTCTTTGTAATCTTTGTTTGTTACGATACCAATAGAGTTCAGAAGTAATGTAATGACTTTTCAATCCTAGCATCTATATAATATGAGATGAAGTGGAATTTGTGCCGTTTCCGGAACAATATGTATCGTTGAACTGAAAAGTTCTAACAGATTTAAACATTTTTAAATGAGAACAGGAATTCTTTTCCCTCTGTAATTTTTCATCTAATAGCAATATGTGGGTAAATGATTTTTTGATTACTTTTTTTTTATATAAAATATAAATTCAGGAATGCCTTAGGTTTTTCTTTTAAACAAACAATCTAAAATAGGCAATTAAACTATTTTAAAAATATCAGCTGTATCAAGGCAAACACCATTAGAATCCTATCACTAACTTAAGTAAGGCTATTCTCAGAAACGTTAGATGTTTTACCGATAGAAACAATTGCCTTTTCTCACGATTCTATTATGAGACCCATTGCAAAAGTCCATTGATTTACCATTAATTCATTTGACACGGGGAATCTGACATTCACCGGAAGAGAGCACTGTGCTCGAGGTTAAATAGCCTCGTCCCCAATTCCCCTTAAGGCTATTAACTTCACCCTTATTGCTGCGCATATTCGTGGGAGCTCTTTAAAGGAGACCCTGAAATTTAGAGAAGGCTATTTAATTATTACTTAATTGATATATTTCAGGTTAGAAGGAGGGTAAATAATTCATTAGGTGTCAATGGGATTTTTTTTTCTAATGAAAGAATAAAGTTTTGAAATAAAAGAGGTGTGAGTTGTCTTAGAAGGTTTTTCCTTAAAAATAAGATAATTTATTGTTTATTGATGACCCACTCAAAAGTAAAATGAGAGTTATTAGGGATGGACCTAGTAACTTTGAATCAAGGTGAAATGAAGAAGATGACTTCTGAGCTCTGGCATTCCATTGTCCAAATTTCCACACTATATCATTAACACAGCATCGAGAGAGATTTAGCGTATAACACGGTGTGTCTTGATATCAGGACTTCACAAACGTAACGTTGGTTGAGTTAGTCACCCTTAAATATAAGGGTGACTAAAGGGTAGTCATTAATAGTGTTTTTCAGGTGAATTAGAAAAATTCACTTGATGCGTCTTTAATACTTTATGTAGTTAAAATTGTTTAAATTGCAATGAATAGATGCGAAAATTTTAAGTAATTTCATTTCATTTTTTTTTTTTTTAGTAAAACCTTTTAATTTTTTAATCATATCTCGATTTATAAATAAATAATAATAATAATAAACAGAACTGCAAATATGTTTACGATATCAACATGTTGACTTTTTTTGTAAAATTATTGAACAAAATAATATATTTACCTTTTAATTTCCTATTTCGAGTAAAGAGAAGTATCTAATACAAACAAATTTTAGATTTTAAATACATTATTTGAGAAGAAAAGTTTGATTAAAATCTTGAAAAGGGATTTCATATACGAAGTTAAATATTTACACTTAAGATTGGTAATGAATTTTTAAGGATCGAGTGGGGGAAAAAATTAAAAAAGAGAGGAAGATATTACATGAGAATAAAATTACCTTTAGAGTTATGATATTCCTCTTTAAAAATTGGGATAAGTATTACTTTTCATTAGTAGCGAATTTGAAGAAATATTAAGTAGCAATAATTATAGTGTACAACATTTAAAAATTTGAATATAAGTATTTGATCCTCAGGTTTGACAACAATATTATAAATAAATTGTTTCATATGTTGCTGATTATTTCTTCAAATATATCAATATACTCTGTTGTCCATTAAAATTGGAACACCATGTAAGAGAGATGAAACAAACATCAAACTCAAATGAAAAGAAGATGTTGGAATATGCAAATGATTAGCATTTAAGTTTTATCAATGGTCATAGGAGGGAGAAATACTATCTTACAACAGAAAAAAGGAAATTTATGTGCAGCTGGTTTCTCGTTCAGAAATCGCATTTGAATGTTTGTTATTTGTGAGACGATCGTATTACGCCTCAAATAAGGAAAAAGGACTATCAATACGTGTCAAGATTTATAGCAGGAGGATTGTGGCCCATCGAAAATGTGGTTTATCTTTCTGCGATATTGCTATTTGTGTATTGGTCGTATTGGTTACTTATATGTGTGTTTATTTGTGTATTTATTAAATTTATTAATATTATTTTATGATTTAATTTTTAAATAACATTTATGAATATTAATAAAATAAAAATTAAATACTTTTTTTAAACAAAAAGTAAGTTTAGGTATACGATAGAAAAGAATTAACTAATTTTGCAAAGATAAAATATATCTCATAATTAAAAATGAGTTAAAAAAATTACTGTATAAATATTTTCAGTTTTATTAATGAAACATATGCTTACAATCAGTTTTGTTGGCAAAATATTGAAATTCTGAATTTTCCTGTGGAAAATATACATATTTTTTTACTTTGTTGAACTCATGTTGCAATTTTGCTTATTGTGGGCAAAATAGTTGCAGTAAAGAAGGAAAATGAAAGAAAGATACGCGAATTGAAATAGAAATATTAAGTAAAATGTCTATAAAATAGCGTCAGAGTCTTGCTTTTAATTTCTTTATTTAGCTAACTGAAACAGGGTAGTATTCTGAAAGTCACAGTATGAAGGTGTGGTGAACAGGGATGTAAAGATGTTGGTCAAGCCTCATGATTTAATTTTTTTATTTATCGTTTGCTCATGTCAATAATTCAAAACAATATTTTTTAAATGTATGGTTTGTATTATATAATTGATGTTCAGCTAAATAAAAGAGTTTTTTCCCAATTGTATTTGAAAACGCTAGTATTCTAGTCTACTACACTTTATTTATACCAGCTACGACAGAACAATCCAAGGTTAAGGGGCAATCCAAATTATCGGGTTTACGTCTTGATAATTTTCTGGATGATCTCTATAAATCCCTGAGTTGATTATGTGATTTGGAGACAATTTGTTGGGCAAATCTTGTTTATCTCGTTAAATAATAATAGTGGACTTTCTCTTTTCTTTCGCTATTTGAAGTGTCTAATGCCGCTAAGCTTCCAACTATTTGGATGCCTAAAAGTTTTCAGCAAGGTGGATTATGAACATTTATAAGAAGAAAATTAATTCCCGAAAGATAAAAAAATGAGAAAGACGCTGAAAGAGAGAGAAAAATAGAAAGTGGAAGGGTGATTACTGTGAAGATAGAACGTAAAAAAGGGATTACTATTCAAAAAACATTTCAATATTTCTCAGAGGGAATTAATTATAATCACTATTGTTTGGTTTATACTGTTTTTATTTATCTTCTGTTTTTGAGTGTTAAATAAGTTATTGAATATTCTATTTTAAGCGAATAATTTTATTTGTTGGAGGTTGTTATTTAAATTTAACAAAATATGTATTTATTCTCCTACACTGAATCGCTAGATTGAAAAATAGAAGAATTTTTGTTATCGAGGGACTCTAGAGAAAAAATTCATTTTTAAACTTGTCCATTTATATATATATATATATATATATATATATATATATATATATATATAATATATATATATATATATTGCACTTTTATAGTTATTATAAGAAGCAAATAAACATAGTTTATTTAAATATCTATTAGTTGTAAAAAAATTAATATAAAATTAGAAATCAATTTTTAAAGTATATATTCCCCATATAAATTGAAAATATGAATTAAAAAACCCATGCTTGAAAATATCTTCCAATAAAATGGAACGTTTTCATCACTTAGAAATTACAAGAGCCTTTAATGTAAAATTAATTAGAGTTAAAAACACATCATGAAGCATTATGAAAAATATAAATAAATGCCTGTATAATATTTATTTTGTTGTTCGAACTTTTTTTAAAAAGCAATTTAATTAATTGAAGTGTTTACAGGGAAAAATAAATCATCAATTTTTATTTAATGGTTTATTTATTTCTAATATTTACATTAATCTTTTCTAGAAAGATTTATATTAAAATTCAAAAAATTGGGAAAGACTTATGGAAGCATTCTATTAGGTGGCAATTTTATTTATACTTACGCTGTTTTATAAATTTGAGATTCGTCGAATATTTTGATTTTCGGATTTTCGTAAGATTTGTCGATTTGCATGAATAAATTTGAATGAAGTGTAAAAATACTGCTTTGAGACAAAGATGTATATATGTTGTGAGTTGAATACGTAAGTGTATATGTGTGTGTGGGTAGAACAAGTCGAGTAACAGGATTTTTAAGCATGGGGGTCAAAATCCACATTTTGTTCGCCAGTACATTTCCTCGAATTTCTCTTGGCGTGTTTTGCAGCAATTGGTTAAATTTAACTTCAAACAGAAAAACTCAGTAACCACCAATGTTTAGATGATGGAATGAGGTAGTGAATTGGGGGTAGGCTAGAAGCAGGCCAGTCTCATATCCAGATTTGTAGATAATTCAATTTAACTTTCAGCGTCGTGTTCAACTTACGAAAATAGTTTCAGGATAACGGAGGGTGAATTCCAGAAGCATTTAAGAAAGAGGGCTGTTTAAAAAACACCTGTTTTATTCATGTCCTCTCAGTTCTGCGAACATTACGAGTCCATTTAAAATGCTGCAGGGATATAGAAATTGAAGCGTGTATCAATGGATCACCATTTTCTTTACTGATGAGTCCCGGTTCAACTTAACCCGTGACTATCACCGTGCTTTCACATGGGAGACCATAGACTCGCTAACTACCTTCCAATGTCAGTGAAATTAACTATTAAGGCAGTGGAGGCTTGAAGGTTTTGACAGGCATCACGTTGGATGTTCACACTCACCTCCATATCTTTGAAAGAGGCACTGTTACAAGGTATGAGATATTGGATATCTATGTTTGTCTTTTTAAGAGTACAGTTGGTCCTAATTTTAAATTAATGGATGACAACTCTAAGTCACAAAAAGCTCATATGACCGACAAAAAACCTGGAAAGCGTGGATATTCGTCGGATGGTTTGGCCAGCCAAATCTTCCGAACTCAATTCTATACACCAAACCCAGGACGCTCTGGGGAGAGCAATTGCAAATCGCAACCCCCCTCCGTAAGCCATCCAAGAAACATAATGGCTAAAAGAGTGTTACAATAACTCATAAATTCCTTATTCCCAGTATAAAATAACGGTATGAAGCCTATATATCTATAAGGGGGGACAGTATCCCCTCTAAACCAATTTTTTTTTGGAACTGCTAATTCATATCTTCCGACTATGATGAATGTTACCTAAGATCAAGCGTGTGTATTATAGTTGTTGAATAGTTATTTTCTTGCATTATAGATCAACCCTATGTACATACCAAATTTCATTAAAATCTATCCAGTAGTACTAGAAATAATCGAACAAATCTGAAAATTCTCTTAATTTGGAACACCAGTGTAATTAACAATTACAGTATCTAGCCTCCAGTAATAAATATTTTAAAACACAATCGTAAGCAAGGATTTTCGGGTTCAGGAATAAAAAAAGAGAGAGAATTTTATATGTATTAATGAGATACCTTTGTAAAAGTTTCAACATTGAAAAACACAAAAAGATTATAAAATGACTTAATGTGCATACGCACACACACAATTATTATATTATGAAGAGCTCTAAAGTAACTTCAGTTTGTTGTGAATTAGCGGTTGCATATCCAATTCTAAAATCTAGCGTGGAATTCACTCCCAGCTTTAAAAAAAATGTATTCCAAAAATGATATCAATGTCCTAAGTGAAGTTTAAATTGGATTAAAAAAACAGATGACATTTTTGTTCCATTTTATATATATATCTTCAAATAAGTGGACATTAACCACCACACGAGTTGACTTCGATGGCAGATTTTTTTCCTTCCTTTGGAGCATTTCATACTTGTAACCGTACCTAAAGTTATTTTCACCATCGAGTCCATGAATCGCTTGATACATAAAACGTAAGATTTTTTTTCAATTCACTTCCTTACTTTGTAGTTGGGGAACCTTTTTAAAGCTGTAAAGCTGAAAGCATTACTAGAAATCTCATAGCTTCGGGGACAAAATTTGAAGGAATCGAACGAACTAAAAAAATACTCATATATATATATATATATATATATATATATATATATAAGTAAATAGAAGAGAGTTTTTCGTTTCGATTAGATATAAGGGATTGAAATTGGAAGAAGAGAGCTTCTGTCACTGCAGATTCCTCATTTCGGGAAATGGGGAGAAAAATGAAATAAAAAAAAGTTCTTATAACGATAGTCTCTTCCTGGCAACATAAAGAAGCTTCTTGAGTTTGAAAATGAATATATATATATATATCTATATTTCTCGATTTCGGATTAAATGAAAACTATTTTGAAAAAGATGTTTTCAAAATGAAAAAAGTTAGCTTTTCTTAAGAATGTACTAAAGGATTTAATAGTTAAAAAAAACGAATTTCCTGGTCAAATTTCGACTACTTTTTTTTTCTTTTTAGTTGCTGAAAAGTTTTATGTTACTTCATGCAATGAAATGTTTGAGAAAGAACAAATTACACTGATAAGAGGTTTGTTTTATGTAAGACACATAAGGAAAATATTTATACATGCGTCAATAAGCGGATTTGATATTTTTTTTCAATAATCAATATTTTTTCAATTAAATGAGTCATTTTTCTCTTTTATAACCGAAATATTACCATAATTTTTTGAAACAAGTAAATCCAATTTTATTGTTTATATCGGAGGATGACTTGTATATCGAAGTCATGTTATGTATTAACTAAAATATTATTCCACAATTTAAGTTCAAGAACCTAAGAAAAATAGTCAGATAACTAAAATAAGAATGTCCTTCTTGAGAATATAATGGTTTAAGAATAATAAGTAAAATTACAGAAAAAAATGGGTCTTTTTTATTGCAGCCGAACTGCTTAAATTATCTTTTCATTACATGAATACGGCTTAAAATAAAGAACTTAACAAGGTAAAGCAGAAGGCTGTTATAAAAATAATGGCAAAGTGGAATTTTGTGATTTGCTGCACGTGAAAAAAACACAAAATTGATAATAAATTACTCATATACACACATGCATAATTGTACATTATTATAGCTGTATATCTATCAGGACAATATCAGTTATTGTCATGACTAGTTTTCACATTATTTGGATCCTAATTAGCTAGCTCATACTTATCAAGTTATAAAAGTTCTTTTTTCCCTTTTCTTTCTTTCTTTCTTTTTTATGGGGAGAGGGAAATGAAGTAAACTATTACAATTATTTTTGTAATCACAATTTTATTACAATGAATAAGAGATTTAATCATGAAATCAGAAGTGATTAAAATTGTAGTAACAAAAACACGATTAAATTGAATAGTCCTAAACATGCTTAATTAGATATCGATTTCATGCTACTATGTAACCCGTATTTGGCAATAAAATTCACTATAATTTAATTTGCAGCAATCTAAATGTAAAGATATGTATAAAATACAAAAATACTTTCAATAAATTTTTACAGAAACGCTGTTAGGATTCTATTATAAAACATGATATAATAGTGAAGAAATGAATTATTATCAATTATTACGAAAAACGTCAATTAAGTAAAAAGTTATTGATTTTTTTAATGGTTGCTAAATAAGTTAAGTATTTCAGAACTTAATTATCAGAAAAATACAAATTCTACTCATTTCCAAAACTTTAATTAAAATTTTTGAATGCTTGATTTTTGAATAAAAAAGCAAAATGAATTATGTAGCTCTTTTAATAAACAGCATTATAATTGAAAAAAGTATAATAACAAAAGCAGTTTTTTGCTTGTAGTTTTTTATAAAAATATTTTCAAGACATATAAATAAACTCAGAAAATGGATACATTTTACAACAATTTATTTCTAGTCAAATATAAAAAGAAAAAAAAAACTACTTCTTAATAATTTAGAAATTTCTGTGATTATTTTTCCATAATATGATTAACATTATTACTAACTGTTATTTCCATCTCAATACTCTTTATCATCAGAATTTATAAATGCAAAGGCTAAATACTCCCTTCTTTTGTTTCAAATAAGTATTTGTTCACTAAATTTTAAATTACTTAGCACAAAATAATTTGTATCTTGAAGAAATATGTAATTTTAAAATAGCTAACTCTCAATTAGCAGTATGAATAGTTCGATAGCTTTGAAAAATATCGGAGAGAGAGAAATAAAGTTCAAGAAAATAAAAATAATTAGGTAGAGGATCGCAAATAGAAATTCTGTACAAGACCCAGATTATGAATATATGTAGCTCTTATATAGTAATTAATTTATAAAAAATTTAGCTCTAATATTTTTAAATAAATATCAAGTTTACGCAAAATTATATTCTCTAAATTTTATATTATACGAGGGTTATTGATAAGTAAGATCTCCAATAGTATGTAAAAAGTTTCTAGCAAGGCAAAACAATAACAGAAGTATGAGAATGAAGGAAATTTATTTCTCTTACATATTTTAAGCCCTTTTCTCAACATAATCATGACTAACAGCTATACATTTGTTCAATCGTTTTATCCATTTCTTCATTCCATTCATGTAGAAAGATTCTGGTTGGCTGCGTATGCATTTGCGCACGGCTGCCTAAACTTCGGCATTCGTTGAAAAATATCGACCTTTTAATGTCTCCTTTAATTTTGGGAACAACCAAACGTCCTACGGCGCCAAATCTGGGCCGTAAGGAGGTTTGGCGAATCACAATGAATTTCCTTTTTCTCATGACGCAAAAGAAAGATGTTTCTTTCCGGTCTGATGCTGCAGATGCGTTGCTTAAGTGATCGTAATGTTGCACAGTACCTGTTGGAATTCACCGTCAATCCTTTAGTCCGAAATTCCGTGTAGAGCATAGGTTCTCAACCTTTTTTGAACTGGCGCCCCCTTTTCTAGTAATTATTTGATACCGCTCCCTTTTCTAGTGAATATTTCTGTATCACTCCCTCCCACTCTAGAGAAATAAGAGTTTTCATAATACATGGTGAAAACAGGAGTTAAGTTTTAAGAAATATTCTATTACTAAAAGAATATATTTCCTTTTTATAAAGCCTCGATTTTTTTTACTTGCGAATCTGAAATATCTATTGCCAAAAATATATTTAAATGTGTAATATTATATATTTTAGTCATAGGTAGGATATTGTTGGAATTGAAACGCTACTGAATTTCTTCTTCATTTAAAAGAGTGGAATAAAAGTTTTATCTTACCTGTTATAAAGACAGACAGAGGTCTTGATGATACGAAATTATTCAAAACTATTGCTTTGAAATAAATATAAATTGACAGTTTAAGCCCTGAAAAAATCACGTTAATTCCTGGTTAACATATTTAATTATGTTTCTTGGATAATATACCTAATGAAATGCAGTGGACGAAACATGTTTCCTACTGCTCACAGACAAAAATAATACGTGCACTACAGAAATTAAAATGCACTATATCATTCAATTTAATGTAGGTCTGAATGTAATGTGATCTTTAAGTTTTTCATCCACTTCCCGAACTACTGAAGTATGTGAATTTTCGTACATGTGATCTAGAAATTATTTGAATACATACAATCAACATTAGTAAACAGTATTAAAGTTTACTTTTGTTAGTACATAATCAGCGAGTTTTTTTAAGTCTTTTTTGGTTAATCTGCCCAAGCCCCTCCGTGCCATCTCAATGCCTCCTAATTTTATGTGGGTTTTTTACTGCCCCCCCCTGAAAGCCTCAAACTCCCACAAGGGGGCGTTATCGTCCACGTTGAGAACCTATGATGTAGTGCATACCGCTTGAATCCAAAAAGATGGTGAGCATGTCTTTTGTTGCTGATATTAAAGTTTTGAATTTCTTGACTCTCGGAGAACAAGGATGACGATATTCCATCGATTGCCTCTTGTTTTCTGGGTCGTAAAAATAAATCCAGGATGCCTAAGTTAAGGCAGCTGTGCGCGAATGAATACGCAATCAACGAGAATCTTTCTTCATAGACGGAATGAAGAAATTGATGGAACTATTGAATAAATGTGTAACTGTTAGTGGTGACTTTGTTGAGAAATGAGTTTGCAATATGTAAGAGTAATAAATTCACTTCATTCTGATACCTCTGTTATTATTTTATTTTGTCGGAATCTTATTTTCTACTATTGGGGACCTTACTTATCAATTACCCCTCGTATAGCAGTATTAACCATTAAAATAAATTTTTTAAAAAATGAATATTTTAAATGTGTTAAGTCATTTCCTCGCTAAAAGGAAGATAGCTTAAATAATAACCGTTGTCAATTTACTCTCTTTAAAATATTGTTTTGTATAATTATTTATAATAACTTATAAAGAATAAGAGTTTTGTTGCATTTTACGTTTAAGACATGATTTGCATTTAAGTAGAGAATATTTGGTTCGAAATGAATAACAGAACTCTATTTTTTCGCTATGACTACAAAAGCTCTTTAAGCAAAAAATCCATATAAGAAATGTATTATAAATATAGTTTGTGTATTATTTTTAGATACACAAGATTTCTTTTAGATATTTTCCTCAGACCCGAGACAAAAATAAAAGCTTGATATTTTGTAAGGTATACCTAAATAGTTATTCTAATCACTCTGATGTAGAAAAGTGCAATAAAAAAATTCTTTTTTAATTTATAGAAACTAGGACCTGATGCATCACGTGATACATCAGGAAAAAGACACTACAATCAAAAAAATTTTCCGTATTAAGCAAGATTGAAATGATTAATTTAATCTGTCTTTTAACACACAATACATACAATTCATAAATTCAACAGGAAAAGTAAGTTTTATGGCTTTTAGGTATATATTAGTAGTATTATTAGAGTAACATTATTTTTTATTTCGTGAAATGCCTTGAAACCATTTCTAGTAGTTGTAAAGCATGGAAAAACTTTACAGTCTGTACATTTTAGAGTTGTTAAGGCCGAGCACTTCTGATTTCTCAAATTGAACTCAAATCAGAATCATCACGATTCATCAGCTCTAAAATTTCATCTGGTGTCAAATATTTTATCAAAAAAATTTTAAATAAGAAATTATCAGAAAAAATGGGTAAAAATTAAAAGCAAACACCTCAACTAAAGATTTTAACCCAAGAAATACTTCTGTATCAATATTCAAATCCCCCAAAACATAACTAAAGATTAAAACAAAATTGACTTAAAAAGTATGTATAAAGGTCCCATTGTATCACAAGAGATACAAATAAATTTCACAAGTCATTATGCTTTAATATTTCACTAAAAATTTCTTTTTTTGCAGTTAACTAGTAAAGTGAACATGTGTGTGTACAAAGAAAAATTATATTTTAAAAATAGAGTTTAATATGTGTAAGAAAAAAATACTTATTTTGATGACGTGCACACATCTTGTTTTGATTCAGAGACGCTACTAGAAATCGCTATCATTGACAGGTACCGCCATGTGTTGACTAAAGGAGGAAATTATGCGGTATATCACTTTGTATTTCGTGTGATGCAACCGGTCCCAAATTTTATTTTGCTGTTCAGCCTTCACAAAAAGTTATGAAACTTTTGTATCACATGTGATACAAAAGAACCGGGGAGGATATAACGTATAGAAAAACCTGCTTTCCTTTTTAACATTTAACAAACAGTAATCAGAAATGCTCTGAAGTATGATTTTGTAGTATATATAGCATTGAATTAATAACATTATTTATCAACACAATCACTTTATTATTTATATAAATAAAATTCAAATAAATGATGCTCAGAATCAAGTATCTATAATCTGTGTAAGACCATCAAATTTTATAGAAATGATATTATAAAATATAAAAACAATAAAGGTTTGAAGCCCATTTCAGTGTCAATAATAAAGAATTGATATAATCAAAGATCACTGATTTTTTGAAAAATGTTATTTTGGCAGAAAAAGATAAATCAGTTTCTTTAATGAAATTCTTGAAAATATTTCTGGTTACCTCTTTTATTTCGCACTAATGAAAATGTATCTTCCAAGCTTTTCAGTAAGTTTAAAAAAAGCAAGCAGACTATTCTTATTGCCGTCGAAAATTTTTATTTCTGCTGTTTCTGTACTTGTTTTTTATTGCCTCGGATATGTTTAAACTTTTAAAAATTTTCATTACCGGAAATTTGACACTGAATAATCTATCCATGATTTGGAAGAACTTATATATGTACAATTTTTTTTTCAAATATTGAAAAAAAAAACGAATCAAAAATAATATCGAGTGTCATTTTCTTCTTATCCTCTTCTTTAACTTCGAATTTCTTCCTGATCATACCATCCTACTTCATTAGGATTGAAATAGGAGAAGTCCACATTTCCCTTCCTTACTTCTTATCGATCTATCAGCAATAAAGCAAGGACTCATGATAAACATAGATGGAGAAAACTGACAGTAAAGAAAAAAAACATTTCATTGTCAATCTTCCTTCCACGGAAACATTCGACATGCCCTAGAACAGCTGTAGAAGTTTTCATTCGCCAACTAGGAAGTTTGACAAAAGAGGAAGCCTTCAAAATATAAATTCTTTTTCGAAGTTGTATACGCGCCATTTTGCCTTATTTATTTTATTTTATTTTTATTTTTACCCTCTTCTCACTTTATTCGCAGTTGCAGTGTCATCATCTTCATCGTTTCCCCTTGTCTTTTCATTGCGTGTCATTCTTCTTCTTGCAGCGTCCAAAACAGTTTTGTGTTCGCTCTATCATTCTATCATCTTTCTATCGTCTTCAGTAGCCGTCCAGCGAAGATTACTGAAGCGCGAAATGGCAACAGATGCTGCTCGCTTCCTATTGGCTCTTGTGCCGTGAAAGACTGAACGCTCGAATAGAATGGTGCGTTTTCGTTGGGACTGGGCTTCGTCCGGATACAAGGCTTGTTGCGTCACAATTTTTTTCTTTTTTTCTACTCATTCTTCTTCGTCTTCTGTCTCTTCTTTTTCTTTCTCCTATCTTCCAAAATTCTTTACGTTAACTGTAGCGGACCGAAATACAATAGCGTGTTGTTAGCGGTTTCCAGGATTATTACAGACGATTGATTTAAAAGTTTCATATCGCGGCTTCCTGAAAATTAAAAGTTTGCCGAGAGCCAAGAGGAAAATTAATTAACAGGCTCAGGAAAATTTTATTCAGAGATAAGAATCTATAAAAACACACAGAATTTTTAATTTGAGCTTAAGCATAAAATAATGGTTATATATTAAAATATGCAGTTACTTAAGAGATAACACTTATAAATTATAATCTCCTTTTTAAAAGGCAAATTGGAACATACACGAGAACGCTCAAAATATTTTTAATACTCTTCTTTAATTTTTGAGAGGAACAAAAGAATATGATAAAACAGTGAAGTGTTGAAAGTATCATAATTTTTTAAAATGTTATCGTGTTTAAAATTATTTTATCTCTAATAGATAATTATATTTTTATTTAAGAAACTTTTGTAATCTTTGATCATATTAATGAAAATTAATTAATTTTCTACTTTTCACCTCATTCTTCAATTTACTACTTCAAAAATAAGAGGTAAATTGTTCTAATAAATTGTTCATAAGAAATAAAATGTCTCTAGTTTCTCACAAAAAGTATTTTTAAATTTTAATGAAACATATTCATGGAAATATTTATAAAAATGAAAATTTTTGTAACTTTGTTTTAAGAACTACTTAATTTTGCTTGGAAAATTCGTAATGTACATAAGCAATTTATTAAAGTTTTGAAATATAAATATTTATCTACAAGAGAAAAAAAAATTAAGGACAAATAATTTTGATGATTAGAAATCTGTCACATTAATTTTTTAATTACTCTATTATGTTGTAATTTTAAAGCTCTGAAAAAAAGTTTTTGAACTGAAAAACTTAACATGAAATGTCTTAAAAATTGAATGATTATTAAAAAACCGTCAATAATATATGTGTATAAATACCCGAACGGAATTGTACACTTTTTGAACAGGTACAGGTTGTTATTTATTTTTAACATATAAAACAAACATCCCCTTCAACATTGAATTGAAAATAAAAATGTATAAAATTAATGGACGTACTAAAAATATTTGAAAAAGGATATTTTAATTTATTAATTATTTACTGTTCATTCTAAGACTTCCTCAACATTATGTTTGTTATTAAGTCATAGTAAACAGCTCATTAAATAAGTTGGAAATTTATTTGAAACTTTAAATTTATGTTTTTGTTTTAATTTTAAGAAATAGAATTTTTTTATCAGTGTGAGTAGAGAGAGAGAGGAAACATTTTTACGTAAAGAAATCATTCAAAACTGAACCACATATTTTTTTAGTGTTAACAGAATACTAAAACGTGTTAGTAGAGTGAAATATCAAATTTGTGAGACATGTTTTTTTATAGCTTCATCCGTTGGTCTCAATTAATATTTTCAAATACAGCACAATGAAAAAGTATAATGAATGAATGCACTTAAGAAAATGTGTAAGAGATTTTATGAAAAATTTTTATATGAAATTTTAGAAAATTCTTAAATAAAACACTTTTCCCCCCAGAATAATGGGCATTTATTTTTGTTCTAAAATTATTTCACATTTCAAGATCGGTATTCGTCCAGTATGAAAAATATGCATTCTAAATAGAAAGGCATATATGAAAAAAATTCGAAATCATTATTATTTAATCATTAACCATATCCTTGATGCAACATGCAAGATAATAAATTATATATTTTTTAACAAAATCATATTTCAATAAATTCGTACTACCTCATTAAAATGCAAAAAATAAATAATTTACTTCTTTTAAGTTACTTTAGTTTCTTATCTCATTACAATGTGATACTTCAATTATTTTATTTAATTGGTTCCTTATTTTATTACAATGGGATAATTGTATTATTTTATTTATTTAATTAGTTTTTATTACAAAGTGATAATTGAATTATTTTATTTATTTAATAAGTATATTTCATCACAATATGACAATTTGATTATTTTATTTATTTAAATATGCACCAATTATTTTTATTATTTTATATGCTTCACAATTATGCAAAATATACCATAATCAAAGCTTATATGAATCAGAGATAAACATTATACCTCACTAATAACTTTTACAAATTAAAATTAAATATACATACATACACACACATTTTATTTAAATATGCACAAATTATTTTTGTTATTTTATATATGCTTCATAATTATGCAAAAAATACCATACTCAGAGCTCAAACGAATCAATAATAAATTTTACATATAGAGAAAAAAATAGTTCCATTTTGAAAAAAGGAATATATTGATATTTATGATCTTTTTTTTCTCAGAGGAATTTTTCATGATGAAATTTTTAATTCCCCGAACTTCACACAAAATCGTAAAATTTAGTAATACTTTTCCATATTTTGATATAGAACGCTTGTAAAAATGAATAAAAGCATTCAATATCAATTTAATCTAAGCAGTTTTCATAGCTGAATGCAATTACAATTAAATGTAAATGGGTTGTTTTTCTTCTAAAAATGTTTCAAAATTAAAACAACCACCCACAAAAATGGAAGGAGATTTACTTCTTGATTATACTTTTCCAAAGTTTAATTTTTTCACTGAATTCAATTAGAATTTAATTGTATTTAATAAATTTCGTCTACTTAAGATAAAAATTTTTTTTAACGTAACGGAATACTTGAAAATAACAGTTCTTTCTTTTCTACTGAAATTAATTCAACAAATCTATTATCTTAAATAACTCTATCAAAGAATATTCTTATACTTTAACTTCATTTTTCATCTGAGATTATTATAAACTGCGTTATTTACGTTACCCTAACTCATCTGCCCCCCCCCTTCCCCCAAAATGAATTCAGTTGCTCCGGAGCTGAAGAAACTCATCTCACATACTTTGTCACTAGTGATTCCATCTTCTAAAAAAACTCAAATGAGTAATTCTTTTTATTCCACGTGTTCATAATGAACATAAATCTAAGTTCAGACGAATGAATTTCCTTGGCTGCCGTGCTCCAGCATTATGTGTTAGGCCCATTACCTCCCTTAATGGCTTTTCAGGTAACTCTAGTAGACGGCAGACTCTATAATAAAGGGGAGGAGGTGGTCTGAAAGGGGTGGCTCCTGGAGCCAAGAGGTTAATGGTCTAAATCACAGGAGCCAAGAGATTCAAAGTTTTGAATTTTAATAACGTTGGTGCCGGGTCCAGGATTTATGGCAGCGAATAATATGAGTTTCCTCGCAGTGGTGTGTTATGTCATAACGTGATAGCTTGTTTCGCGGCTGGGTAGCTCTTTATGCGTTGGCTGTTTTGTGGCTAAGGATTAGGACTGTCCGGGGAAAGGGTTAGAGCGCGATTGTAAGAGCGAGTTTCTTATCTATTATGGCATTAATATCCCCTGATGTGTATTGCGATGCTGGCCACCCATAAAGCAGCACGCTGAAAACATTTTCTATTCTCGCGCTGCGTCAGATAAATTGTAATAATATGAAATGACAACACGACATGGTGGGGTATTATACATCTACGTTTTCATATGAATTTCGTTGATGAATATTAAAAACTACCACAATCAACTTCATCTGGACCACACACATACAATAGCTATATATTTATAAAGTCTCACATGTGATGAAGTATATTTTAAGCCAGTGTTTCTCTAACTTTGAATGTTTGCGAGCCAATTTTCAATCTTAATTTTCTTTGCACCCTCTTCCTCTCCCCCTACCGTACAAGAACAACGTACTGAATTCAATAATAATTATCTTTGACACTAAAGCTACAATATGTCTTTAATTATAAACCGTTCTAATTATCTTGATAAGTATTAAATTGTTTGGTATGCATAAAATTTTGTATATGAAATGTATCTAATTTTTATAAATGAAGTTCATTTAATTTTATATATCTCAAGCCCATGTATAATCACTGGTAATTATTAGTATTTTTAAATTAATTATCATCTAAATTGTGCAGTTTTGATACTTTAATTATATTATATCAGTGTACATCAGTATTTTAATTATTATGTCAAAATGTATTTTGTTTTGCTTCCTTTCAGTAAATTAGCAATATTTTTAAATAATCTTTTATTTTCGATTTTTTTATGCTCGCGATTCCCATTTAGAGTTATACGCCCCCTAAGGGGGCGCCCCACAGTTTGAGTAACGCTGATTTAAGCAAATCAATTGATGATTCGTTATTGTGGAACAGAGGTCAGCGACCTTGTAATTGGTATATTCTACCAATCTACCGTTATGATTCAAGATGCCACACAATAGAAAACATTTATAATAACTTGGTTCAAGTGACAATTCATGCGAAATTAGAAGATAGAACTCAAGAATACAGATTTAATGTTTCATAATATATCAGTTATGCATTATTTAAAGGTATTTATTAACATAAGAATTAACAACATTAAATATAAGTAATCATTCAACATAGTTAAATAAAAAATAAATTTTTAATGTGAACCTTGTTCCTGCTGAGCTCTGTTTCCTATCACAATATCAGTAGTATAATTTGTGACTTTCAATAACATACAATTCTGAATGTTCCGTTGAGTCTGTAAGAGTTTTTAAATAACTTCTTTTTGGACTAAAAATAATTTTCAAATGAAGAAAGATTTGTTATGATAAATATGTAGAACCAAAAGTGAAAAGCAGAGTGTATGTAATTTTCTTCAGAAATGACATCCAACAATTTAAAATAGTAGTCCATTTATCATTAAAGTTTTCTCCCAGACTTTTTCATAATTCCGTAAATTTTGTTTTCCATAATTCTGAAGATGTTAGTAAAATAAGCAAGTGGCACTGAGAATTGTACCGCTTGCTAAATATAGCATTCGATCCATAGGTTGATGAGGCCGGTTTTAGAACATTGTTATCAGAGCTGCATTACTGTTTCGCTAATGGTACCTCAGAAACTTACTTCTATTATTTTCCCAATACCTTGTGATCAAACAACCAGATTATTTAAGGATAGTATAATGAGCTTAATTGGTGAATTAGGTATCTTCCTCCTTATTGATAATAAAGATATATCTGTTGTAGTATTATATAAACTTTTTGAAATAAAAATTAGCTTCATTTAACAGTATTGCCAAGAAAATGATTTAAAAATAAAAGGTACAATCATGAGTTTTATTTTATTGGATTAATTATAGATATATTGTCTATCGACTTTTTTTCGTGTGTTATGTTGTATTAAACTCTGAAAATCAAAAATGTAAAATAGGTTGAGAATATAAATAATACGAAATCTAACTTGCTAGATATTACTCATATTGTAATATTATATTCTTAAACAAAACTTCATTTAGACAAAATAAACATTACACTTGATACATGCATACATTTATAACTAATTCCTATTATAATAGTAGTCCCTTCAAACATTTTCAACTCACGGAACCCCTAGAACATGAAAATGCTTTCGTCGAACCCCTAATACTAGAAAGTGTTTTCATAGAACTCCATTACATATACATACCTCAAAGAATATTACTAAAAAATAGTATTTAAAGTAGATCAACATGTTGTAGGCTCTTTATGTAAGGGCAATTAAAAAAGTATCGCATTTATTATTAAAAAATTGTGATGTGATTTTTTTAATATAATTTACTTATTAATAATATTAATTTGTGATCCAGATACTATATATGCATGTGATGCTATCTATGCATTATATTTAGTAACTAGAATATGTGCTTGTTTTTTTTCACACAAATTGTCAAAGTCGGTCAATTGAAATTAAATTCAATCTCCTTACATATTCTGATTTTGTTTTTATATTTTGTTTCTGTAGACGCTTACATTGCGAAATATATTTCACTTGTTTCGCAATGTTCTGACGGGCATTAAAATGTTTCGAGCTGTGTGAGAAATCCTACGTATTTTGCATGAATTTGCAACCTAAAATTTAAAAGCTGTTCATGCTTAAATTTAGATTTTAACATCGAATCTGTTGATATGTTGATAATTTGTTTCCTCTACTTTATTATAGGTGTTTTTTCAACAAATGCAAGAAGGTGCATTTTTCATAACAAAACTATTTAGTTTTGAAAAACATTCTGCTAACTAATGAGTATAAAATTATCTCGTGGAACCGGAGACAGTAAGCAATCGAATATTCACAATCTAGTAATAAGTATATATATATATACATAATATGTTTTAATATTCTTTTATTATATTATTAAATTTTAAAAAAGTGTTGCAAAATAAAGTTATTATATATAAATATAATTTGCAGTTTTATTGAATAGGGGGAGGAGCTTTAGATACTTGTAACTATGTAAACTTCATAGAGAATGTGAATCCATTTTACAAAAATATTTATTTCTTCTAGGATTTTTTATTGCGACTCGTGAAGCCTTTGGGTATGCCTTGTGGAAACCCAGGGTTCCTAGGAACACAATTTGAAGACTACCACTTTATAATATCAAAATACTGAAAGCAAAAAATGCGAGGTTTCTTAAACAAATTCAGCCAACACAGGATAAATGAATAAGATCAAAATGCTTAATATGACAGCCGAAAAGTTGCCTTTTCCAAAATGTTGAAAAATTATCAAGGATATCAAAATATTTACTTGTCATTAACTCTTAAACATTTGTTGAAAGTTATTATTTGAGACAACTTAAATGCAACAATTTCTGACGTCGCAATGAGCGTGGTTCAAAATTATAAGATCCGTTGCCAATAGTCTGTGTGTCGCTTTATAATATATCGTTAATTAGCACCTACTAGCAATAACTCTTGATTTCGAATTTTTCAAGTTTTCATACATTGTCAAAATTCTAAAAAAATTTATTCAGGTCTCAATTTATTTAAAGAAATTTACTTTCGATTTAAACAGGTAGTAACGTGTATTCACAGAAACAGTATATAAATAAAATCATGTGAAAAAATAAAAAAATATATATATTGTTGGTGCTATTTCTTAAAAAAAATTTCAACTACTCTTCAAACTACTACTGCAAAACTATATTTATAAGTTAGCGTGAGTTTGAAATAAATTACACTGAAGAATCATGTAATATGTGTTTGTACAAAAAGCATAATTTTAGCATATAAGTCCTATTAAATCAAGTAGTCTAAAGTGGATCACTGTAAAATGAATCCGTATAAATATGAGGATTTCTAAATTTAATATATTTTGAGTCTGATTAACTCTTACAAACTGTAATCCAATTTTAGTTACTTAAAGTTTCATTTTTTACTCTATATTAATCGCAAAGAATAAATAATTTTGAGAAACGTAAAAAAGTTAAAGATTTCGATCTCAGTAACTGAGATTGAATATTATTTTCCATAGGTTCGGTCACTCTTCAAATACAAAATTATGTTTATTATAAAGAATATAAACAAGTAACTTTATAAATAAAAACAATTGTTAAAGGTTCAAAGAAGAACATATTTGTTTTATTCACAGTCAATATTTTCTTTGACTTTTAAAAGACATTTAAAGCAACTAAATTTATGCATTCAAATAAAAAAGAACATTGCCTCACAGATGCTTCAATTTGTAAGCATGTTATCAGAAAATTCTATTAACTACACCGGAATGACTTTAGAAACTTTGGTGCAAGTTTAAAAATCATAAGAAACTTTCTTTCTGAGAGTTTGCAATACTACATCTTTTTTGTTTCGTTTTCGTTGGGTTCAGATATATCTATGGACGCATCTTAAGTTAAAAACAGCACGTTTCAGAACTCTGATCAATATGGGGAACCTCTCCTCACTGTTGAAGTTGGAAGTCACAGTATGAAAAAAAAGTTCGTAAAAATAAAAAATAAAAAAAAGAATTTCAAATAAAGAAAACAAATAAACAAAATTGGAAATGCAAAAATGTTCTAAAAAGGAGTACCTCTTTCAGAAAAAAAAGTTTCTGAATAAACTTTTAGCTGAGTGGATTTGGAAAATGCTGTGCGACTCAAAAGAAAAGCAGCACAGAGAGTAAGGCAGAAAAAAAAGCATTACTGGCAAATGAAGGGGAAAAAAGTGTCTCTATAACAAAATAAAAGAAAGGGAGGGGTGGAAAAATTGTGTCTGCAGGAGAAAAACTACTCAACTCTACTAGAAGGGGAAGGAACAGGGAAGGGAAGGAGAGCTCACACTTACAATGCCAGATTGGAAATTTAGTATTCTGCGACCATGTCAACTGAAGTAACAAGTAAACAAATATTAAAAAGGAAATAATGCGAGAGGCTCAGAAAACTGAATATATTCCTATCTGTTTATTTATTTCGACTTTGCTCGATTTATTTTGATTTATTTTATTCTTTTTACCCCTTACTTCCCCAAATACTGTCTCAGAATTCCAATGTATACGATATATGTGGGGAAAAAAGGTTTCAATGCAAAGAAATATTAGACTTTTCTAGTGAAGAATTCAGATGTTAAATTTCCCGATATAAATTTTTATACTTATAATTTGGCTTATCAACTTTTTATTTACCATGACAAGATGTAGATTTCGATGATTTTGACTGTAAAATTTACAGGCAACTTCAAAGATTTTTAAATTACGCATATAAATCTCGAGATCATCTTGTGGAATGAGTAAATTTTATATTATTTTGCTTCAAAAAATATTACGTGAATAAAGGGAACATACAAAAGTATCTAAAACCACTATTATAATTTTTCTTCACACTCAACAGCAAATCTTTAAGCAAATTTTTGGGTAAAATTTTAAAAATATCGTAACAATATTAGCATTTCTATATAATCCTGTATTATATTTAAATATTTTACAAAACTAATTAATATTTTACTAGAGATTCTGCGAATGATTTTATAAGAAGAATTTCTTTTATTGAATAACAGTAATGTCTCGGTGATAGTTAAATTTATGAAGTTTCTAGCACATCATATTGATATTTTAAATCTATAAGGATTGAACGTTTTTTCTGAATTAGATGTAATGCAATCATTAAATTATCTTAATAAAAAACATAAATTTCTCCTAATTTTATCATCACTCAATATCAATAAACATCGAAGCAGAAAGTTTCAATAATAGTAATATTACCGGTCGTTTTGCCCTATAAAATATTATTTTCTTTTAAAATTATTCTTAGAGAGAGAAATTTTTGTGATAAATATATTATAAAGAATTCATTATTACCGCAATGAAAATTGTAAGACACTTAATTTTTTTTAGGAAAATTTGATTGGTAAACATTAATTTTTCTCTATTTAGGAAAAAAAAGTGACTCTCTCTGCAGCTCCCTCATAACGAGATCCGAAATTCTATTTGACCTGTAGACTTAAAATTTGATAAACATGTTGTTTTAGTAGATATACGATAAGAACGAGTTTTTTTGGAAATTGACTTTCAAAGGGTAAATTTTCCATTTTCAACTACTAGGCTAAAAATAAGTTTCACAGAAATTAACTTTTGGAGTAAAATGATAATTATACTTCCGTCTTAGAAATTCAAGTCTAGTTTTTTTATTAATTAAAAAGCAAGGGCAATAAGAATGTTTTTCTGTACAATTAAAAGCTTTATGCTAGGACTTACATAGCAATAACTTAAAAGCATGATATAATCATATATCATGAAATACCCAGAGAATAAGACTAATGACGGCTAGTTTCTTATAATTTGATACTTAGAAAAATATACACACAAGACAAAATCCTTGAATAATATTTTTTCAATAATTTATTCTTAAAATAATTGTAAGAATTAATGATTATTAGGATAAATAATATAACTTAAACATAAGAGATCCAAAATTTTTTAATTTAAAAAATAGTTTTGTTTTAAATAAATATTTTATATATGGAAAATTAAACAATATACAAGAATTATTTTTACGTTGTTATATGAAGCTGTAATCAACATTTAGAGAATTAAAGGCTAATTTCCGAAATATGCGTTTATTTAAACACATCCTTGAAAAATGTTATGTTACTTTTTACACATTTTTGATGATCAAAAAATATTCTGTGTTTCTGCTATAATAAATCATTTAATATCCTACATTTTTTGTATTACCTCACTAGAATTTTAATGAACTTATTGAATTCCTGTAATGTCACAGTCATTATGATAATGAAAAACACGTGTTTCTTGCCAATTTGTTCATAAATTCATGCGACGTCATAATCATACGATGAATACAATCATGTAATTCCAGCTAATAAGTTTATGTACTACGTTGTGGCCAACTTTTGCTCTTTGCAGAAACTTTCTTTTAAAAAGCAAATATTTTTCAAAAATAACAAAAAAGTAATAATGTATGTAAGTAAGCAAAATATACTGAATTTAAAAGTAAACGAATAAAATAAGATATTTTGTAAATTTTAAAATCTTTTTGGTGGTTTATTTTTATCATATTTGAGCATCTTTACCCAATTATGAAATTCGAAATTTTATCTAAATTTTACAACACTTACGAGTTAGTTTAATGTCAGTTTTAAATTAAGTCACGAACACTTGTTTGCTTTCATCATGTGACCGTTAAAAATTGAGCCCAGTAAACACTGCGACATCTGTACATTATTTTGAAATATTCTTTTCTGTTGACCTTTTTAGAACTTTAATGACACTTTTCATATAATCTACTATGAATGTAAATTTTCAAAAATAAATTATGTTAATATGGTGTGTTATAAATATCTTTCACGCACTAGCATGTTAAATAAAAACAAAAATGTGGAAAACTAAATGTATACAAATGTCTTATAGGGAGAAAAAAGAAAAAGAGGCGGGAAAAAAGACGGAAATCAATCTATTGAGCTGATCTTTTCTTTTAAACATTCAGCAATTTCCTGCCGCTCTTTTCGATCTCTGCCAAATAACAATCATTAGGAGTACTTTGATTGAACAAGAATAAAATTCTGCTCTTAGACGAGACAGTCAGTGCTTATTTCGTCTTTGATTCGTTTTACTTTTTTACTTCGCGAAAGCTGTTATTTCCATGGGTTTTTATTAATATTTTTTGGTGCATTCCAGATTTTTATTTGATGGATGTAGGAATAAAAATGCATGTCATTTGTAGCTAGTGTTAACTGTATAGGAATTTTCTTGTCGGAAGTTAGAAATATTTCACTGGTGAGTTTTATGGGTATACTTACAAAATTTACTTCACTTGACCTAAATAAAATAGAACTGTTAAATGATCTTTCAATCTTTTGGCAAGATTATGTAAGAACTTAGGACTAAAGAAACAGATTAAAAAGCAAATAAAAAATATCAAGTGAATGACTAAAATAATAAAACGATATGTTTAACAATCTTAATATAAATTATAATTTATATATATATATATATATATATATATATATAATAACCCCACTTCTATATAAATTATTTTGTATATAGTAAGCTGCTCTTATCAGTAATGTTTATAATACTGTAGCATCCATATTTTTATATTTAACTCTATTATTTTATTTATTCATATATCCTTTCTAAAATCCAATGTCTAATTAACTTGCAATTTCTATTTTTTTCAGATTTGATTAATGTTTATTCATCTCTCTCTCTTGTAGAGAAATTTTGACTATTTATATATATATATATATATAAATTAATATTTATAATATATATATATAAACAATTTTTTGGTTTTTTAAACAATCCATCTTAAGTAATTAAATTTTTATCGTAACTATATACAAGGTTATTCATAATTCCATTCAAGGTTTTGGAGAGCTGTAGTAAAAATAACTAAGACGAATGCAGTAAAAAAAATATGAAAAACAAGTTTTATTTACATGTTCTGCAGGTTTTCTGTATATAAACCCTTGGTAACACGGCATACATCAATGCAATAGTCCAGTTCAGGCTACGCTTTACTCATCATAGTACTATCAACTTTGATGATAGCATGTGTTATCCTTTTATGCAGTTTGCTACATCACACGGCAAAGTGGATACGAAAACTTGATCTTATGTAAAAGACAACACCTGCAGTCAATAGCATTGATAGTACTGTGTTGAGTAAAGTGTGGCGTAAGCTGGAACATTGCATTGATGTATTCCGTATGACCAAGAGTTCACATATATAATACATGCAAAAGTATGTAAATAAAACTATTTTTGTCTCTATTTTTTCATGTGTTCTTTTTCTGCATTTGTCTTAGATTTTTTTCATTGTAGAAAGAGAAAAGAAGTGATAAGAGAGAGAGAAGAGAAAAGATAGATTTCAATAGTAATTCCCTGTATTGGAATTACTATTGAAAACTGTTAAAAACTACCGATGAACTGTATTTTTTAGAAACTTTCTTCAAAATAACAGTAATTTAAAAATTTTTTACTAAGAAAACCAAATTAAAATAAAGTTTGGATGAGAATTTTTTAAGAAAAATATGTAATAGTTGACTGAATGAGCAATTACTTTTCTTATCAAGAAACACAGATCATTTAAATTTCAATTGAACCTAGAAATATTCCTCGCAAATAAAATGCAAATCCTTCTTAAATAGCTTTAAAAAAGATTAAATGTTCTAACTGCTAAAATAAATGTTGTAAGAAATTAAACTTCCAAAGCTTTCGATATGTTAAATATTTTCTTTCAGGTTTTTTTACTGAAAATTCACCTGTAATTTATAACCATGAAAGCTTAATATAATTTGATAAATAATTATCTTTTATGACATCTTTTGTTTCAAAATTTTCTTCTTAATCCGAGCCAATAGAATTCAGTTTTTTTAAAATAGTAAATATGAAGAGAGTTATTAACCGTTAAAAGTTAATCCTTTGACATCATAGAATTCAAAATAACTTTTTCAGCAACTGCATGAAACGAAAGGAGAAAGAAAATATCAGTAATACGAGAAATTTTCAATTAATTTCTTTCCTCGTCAGATTTATGCACACACCATTTTAAGATTTATTTAATTTCGAAATAAAAAAGGCTATCAAAATGAGTAAGAAAACGACTAAAAGTTAAAATTTAAACTTAGTTTTCAATACTTGCATTAGGAATAAAAGGTTAATGAAAATTCGAAATATGATACTTTTGTAATTATTCAAACTGTAGTTTAAATTTAAAAAAAGCATCAAAGATAAAATATTTAAAAATCAGATATTTTCAATGCAACTTAATAGTTTTTAAAGCATTCAAACTCCTTATTAATCTTTTCATAGTTATATTGTTATGTGCTTAGAGAATCAAATTTGCTTATGGATTTTTTGAAACCATTTTCAAATGTTTAGTTAACAAATCTTTATCTTTAAATATTCAGAAATAACGGTAAAAGTTAAATGTAAATGTAAGAATTCCATATTTCGATGTAACACGTCTTACGTTTTCCTTCAATAACAAGTTTCTTAAAATTTATTAAAAAGAAAGGAAATATCTAACGCGAAACATTATATACATAACTTTCATTAAATTTCTAAAATAAGCTTCTACAGATTGATAGCAGTTTCGATTACAGTGATTACGGAATAAATTTAATCAATAAAATATTAAAATATAAATTGGTAAAATTCTATAATTCTCAAAAATCACTTATAATAAGCAAAAATAAAACAATAGTGGTGAACTCAACAATTAACCAAATATATATATATGTTACAGGCAAAGTATGAAATCCGGCATTCTATAGAATGCCTGGGCATTCTATGCAATGCCTAAATCTAGCCGGCAATGTATGAAATGATTCCTATTTCACACATTGCCTAGGCATTCTATAGAATGCCTAAGGAGAAACCGGCAAAGTATGAAATATATCTCAGATTCATTTCGAATATTGTCAATTAGCAAAACATAAAACTATTAACATGTGTCTAAGACTCAGAATCTGTTAGTTGTACATGCTGTTTGTTCGTAAATGTCAAAATACTCAATTTTACTTAAACGTGTTCAACAAAAAAATTAGTTTTTTCCTGTGCTACCTGAAAATGGAGGACCAAGCTATAGTGTTGGAGAAGGAGCCATGGTCTATAGCAGGAGTCGGCAACCTATGTCACATGTGGCACGCGGTACACTTCTCAGTGGCACTCAAAACATTTGTAAATTTTTGAATTGCTTGAATGCTCTACTGCGTGGTTCGCTGAATCATATTGGTAGATTGCTTTGTCACGCAACAGCTAAAAGGTTGCCGACGCATGTTCCATAGACATGAAACAACTATTCAACGGCTAGTTGCCCAAAATTCGAGTTGATGCTCTAAGAGAAGGCTTTTTCTTAACTGAAATAACTTACTAGAAGTTAATAACTGATATAAAAAAATGCTAAAATGACTTCTAAGAAGGAACCCAGGGACTATTGGTTGCTGAATAGCTATGATGCGATGTTTGCGGAAAATAAAAGTAAACTCATTTAAACTGCTAAAGAAGGCGTCAGTACCATAAAACAGTGGTCCCCAACCCTTGGTCCGTCGATCAAAGGGTATCAGGCCACTCAAGGAGCATTACATTTTATCCATTATATTTACTGCTGTGTATTTTTCTCGTGTTTGTGCGACTTTCCAAGGAAATCTCTTTATATTTTATGTAAAATCATTTTATAATTATTTTTTGGTGCAACTGAATTTTACTCTGAAGGCATGTTTAAATACAATTAAATTACAAAAACAAAACAATTTAAAATATAGATAAACAACGTCCTACCCTCAGCGGGCTGCCGTAAAATTATCAGTTGTTGACCGGCCTGGAAGAGAAAACTGTTTGAAAGTATTGCTATACAGTATTACGTCACGGATTTTTTCCCTACAATGAGGCTGCAGATTGGCATTTTTACCATTTTCGGACCTAGTACATTACCCAGGGGCTGGTATCCTTTTTCAGTGTGGCACCATGTAAGCGATACCAATTACCGCCGGTCATTTTGACACCCAGTTTGACGATATGAACTTGTTTTGGGAATTTAATTTGCCAAGAGCAAAATTAAATTCCAGATTCTGGGGATGTCATAGAATTCTGAAAGAACTTTCAAACAAATACAAAAATGCTATACGTTAGGATATTGAACTGTACATAACCCTACGTGAAACTTGCCAGAAAAAACAGAAAATTACTTTTTAAAAAAAAGGTATTGTAGTACAAAACTTTGATTTTTTCCCCGAATGCCAAAATATTGGCACTTGTAATGAGTAAGAAATAGGGTGGTTTCTATCAACTTGAAACTTCTGAAGGAATTTTAATACAAGTATATGCGAAATCACAATTTAAAAATAATTTTTTGAATGACAGTCTCATTATTTTGTCTGAATAACATTTGTACTTTTAGGAATGTAAGTCATTGATATAATATCCTTATCATGACCTTTTTTTATACTTTGCCTAAATAGCTTTAGGCATTCTATAAATGCCTAGGGAAAATATGTAATGAATCTCATATTTCATAATCTGCCTAAAAACGTCCGGCATTGTATAGAATGCCGGCATTTCATACTTTGCCGGTAACATATACATTATAATGTAATAATTAATATAAATTTGAAAATGTTTATAAAAATAATTAGGTTATATTAGATTAATATAGTTATATATTATATTATATATATATATATAACAAATTTGCTAATTTTCTTTTTTGTTATGAGAAGTAAGTTAAATATGTGATTGAGAGGACCATCTGTATTTGCTTTAAATTACTTTTTATTGAAAAAAAGATGATTCTCTCTCTCTCTCTCTCCATTTTTATTCCCTTATATTGTTTCATTATTTAGATTCTGAAGGGATAGGTAAAAGTAATTTAAAAAAATTATATAGTAGGCCAGTGCTTCTCAAACTTTCAATATTTGTGACCCTATTTTCAATCACAATTTTTCTCGCCCCCCTCTTCATACAATAACAACGTATTGAATGCAACAATAGTGTACTTTGCGTTAAAGGTGCAATACTATTTTAATCATAAACCGTACAAATTAGGAAGATAAGCATTAAATTGTGTATATATTTTTGTGTATGACAAGCCCATTAGAGCAATAGTAATTATTAAACTTGTTCTCAACTTAGTATTGAGAAATTAGTTATTAAACACATTGTGCAGTGCTGATACATTTATATATATATTATATCACTGTAAATGTATTTTATTTTTTATTATGTCAAAATGTATTTTGCTTTACTTCCTTTCAATTAATTTACCATTTTTTAAATATTTTATTTTCGTCTTTTAGATATGCTCGTGCCCCTCGTTGAGTTATTCCGTCCCCCCCCCTAGGAAGGCATGCCTCACAGTTTGAGAAACACTGCAGTAGGCAGAAAAAAAGCCATCAGTTTCTGAAAATGCATAATTAATTTTCACTCCCATAATTTAATTGATACGATTATAAAACTATATTATAAAAGATATCATAATACAACAATTGTTGTAACTGATTAGTAGATTTTTAAAAGATGCTATGCATAAGCTAGCTTTAAAAAAAATATTTGATACTTTTATCCAATTTAATATCCTATTATCAAAGTATTGTTTTTTAAGAAAATTTTAAAATCGTATGACCAATGGTTTTCACACAAAATTGCTCCCATAAAGCGTTCTTTTTTACTATTATTAAAGTTTTCAGCTTCAATAAAAGGGCTAGTCAATGGTATGGCTTACTAAACAGTTTTTTAAGCTACTCGAGCTTTCTTAGCGACAGACTAAGTTGCCAACCTCAGATGAAAAAGACACGTCGCCTCAGCTAATAATTCTGTTTCTTAATTTCTTTAATTTATGATTGAACAAGAACAACGTATAACATTTCTTGAGAGTATCGCCAGTTCTAGAGTTCATGAACGTATGATCTCTGTTTGGAGAGATAAATCAAATTGACCTTTAACATGCTTTATAGGCTTGGTAAACTGGAATGAGAAAAAATTACATAAACTCAAAGCTATATCAGGCTTTTTTCTTACAGAACGTGTCTTAAAAATCTATCTGATGACAAAGACGTGACACCTGTATATGTGCCATCTCCTGGCATTTTCATCTTTTGGTAAAACTTGGAATCTAATCACTGGTACAGCTTGAATATCACCAGTTCTGGAGCTCGTAACCATACGTTAAGATATGGGAGCATGACTCAGAAAGTGCCTTTTATGTCATCGATGTTAAGCCATTCTACTTAATCGTATTACCAACAATATAAGAAATGTAGCATCTTTCTTCGTGATTCTCGTTAATTTAAAAAATATTTCATGCTGTTTTTTTTTTTTAAAAAGCGAGAAATACAAAACTTATTATTTTGAGTGTATCATACGCAAATAACAAGTATGTTGATTTGTCATAAATATACATATGCAGTGTGAAAATTGTTGAGTTTTTCACAGTTTTTGTTGTTTGATTAGTTATCGCTGTAGCCTTATTTCCGCAACAGGTATTTATTGACCGAGGAAAAATGTATGGTTAAAACTTTTCTACGGAAAAACGAAATCTTCTAAATATTACATTCGAATGGTACGGTGAAATTGTTTGAGGAAAGAAATATATTTGTAATGTGAAACATCAGTGTGATTTATTCTTTAAAATTACGAGAGTATGCGGCATCAATAACACAATAAACAAATATAGAGAAACATTAATAGAAGAAAGAATAAATAACTGTTTGAACTTAAAAATATACAATTTCTTTTCTCTCTCTCTATTACAACTTTAAAATTGTATCAGGTTTTCTATTAACACTTTATGCTCTACATTTCCTAACTTGTTCTGTATTCTACATTAAGAATATTGTACTCTAATTTATGTTGTCTGAACGTGATCCAATGTATACTGTCTTGATTGCATTTTAATATATTTCTTAGTTTATATTTTAATTTATGTTACTTGTAATTATATGTATTTTGTTTAGATTATAATTTAGTTTTTCTATATTCTGTTACTTCTGAGAGTTTTCTAATCTAATTATAAGAACAAAATTTGAATATTAATATTTTTTTTGTTTAAAAAATATTTTATTCTCTTAATGTCATTCATTGGTTTGTTAAAATACGGAATAACGATGATTGGTTTCTCTTGTTCAAAACAATTTCCTTTTCATAGTTGTATTTTGTACGAATCTACCTTGTTTTTTAAAAATGTATTAAATTATATAACGCTTAGTAGAATGGTTTTTGAAGTGATATAATTTTTCAGTGTCTTTTACTCTTCATCAAATGTTAAATTATACATGAGTTTTGTTATAGATCCATAATCCAACTGTATTACATCCTGCTGTTTGAATAAAAGCCCTTTAATATTATTTATGTACACACACTTTTAAAAGTACATCGAGTTTTTCAGTGAATTTTCAGTCAAAAATGTATAACTGATACACACATATTTTGTAATTTTATTATTTTTTAAAAAATATTGTTAAATTAGCTGGTTGTTAAATCATCTCGTTAATCATAAATTCAGTAATAAAAATACTCTCCAAGATACTCATATTCATAGAGACAGTTTTGAGTTAATATATGAAAAAGGACACTTAAATATACATACTAGTACCATAGTTATGTTTACATATTCCAGCTGAATTAATATAGGAGAGAAAAGAAGCATTTTTACAAGGAAAATATTTTTTAATCAAATCATTGATTTTCACGACTATGATTATGGGTTGGGAAGAGTGTTCATGAAGAACCCAAGATTTTGTGGACGGAAGAATTCAATAAGACATGTATGCTGACTGTTACAGAGACAAGACGTAACTCCAGTGGATTCTTCAAACACATTGTTGTAGTTATAGACACTGGACATAAGGGTAAAAGAAGATGATCTCATTGGATTACGTTTTCTCTTCTTTTGTTTTATCTTTGGTAAATACTCAACAGTCCATCCAGGCACAAGAAAAAGCAAATACGTTCACAAACGCACTTATGAGCACCCGAAAATCCCATGACGTCATTTTACTGGTCCAATCAGGAACCAGTAGTTGACCTTATTCTTTCTGTTGCCCGACCATGTCAATATTGATTCTCAGGCAATCAATGGCGGCATAGAACGGCCTGGGTAATATGGACTTTTCCAACACAATAGGGTTTAGTTTCACTCCGACCGGGAGGGAATGAAAGACGGAGTTGGTAGGGGGGTAGAGAAAGGTTAGACGTCAAATATCCGAGTAATTTCTTTGCTGTCAATGTCTTAAGAACGATTTGAGATCGCTCTACTGCTTTAAAGTGAAAGGCGAGTGTTGGATTAAGAGTGATGACTGCATGTGACACGTCAGGGAATTTTTTCCGAAAGAAAAATAAAATGCCCATAATTGATATTGGAGAGTTTCGTACACATTAATGATTTATTTAGAGTAGTAAGTTAGGATGTATAGGCGAGTGATTACAATATCTCCTTCCAAAATAATTTATTGAGTTTCTATACTATTATAATTTGTTTATATAATTTAGAACATTTATCTTTAAATATGGTAACTATATGAACTTTCTGAATTTATTAATTATATTATGATACCATATTTTTTGGTATTAATATAAGTTTGGAAATGTTAATTATAATGTAATAAAATATGTGCGCTCAATGTCAAAGAAATATGTGTTGATTGATTTCCAGTAATTCTTTCATCAAAATATGTAGCTTTTCACAGTTACAACACTGACGCCGTTTAGTTCTAATTAGACATAAAATATGACTATCAAGATGATTCAAAAGAAACGTTAATGCAATTAGTTTCCCTCTAGTGGAAAGTTCCTTGATAAAAAGTTCCTAATTTGTTGCATTGAAAAAATTTTATTAAATTTTCATTTAAAACTGAAAATAGAAGTTGAATTTTTGTTTATAGTTTGATTTGTATTGTTACAATGAAAAATATAATTATTCTCTTTTGTTACTTTTAGCCCATTGAAGTGAGTCGTAATATGTTTACAAGTTTGCCCCGAAAACATTTCCTGAATTATCACTACAGATAGACAAGACACGTAAGCAAAGATTCAAAAGATTTAACCGTTTACAAGGTTTTGGGAAAGCATACTTCCAACTTAATGGATTTTCAAATGTCTATGGGAAGCTATTTTCCCGACTTGTGCTGCTTGCACTTCGGCTAACACGACAAAGGATTTTTAGAATGTTTAAGTCTCAAACGACCTATAAGTTTTATGAATAGCAAGAGAAATTACCAAGGTGACCTACAATTGACTTAAGTTAGTGACTGTATGTCAACTTGACAAAAATATATAGATGTTGCCATTTAAGCTCTATTAAAACGCATGAGAACAAGATACGACTATATAGCTTGCAATGTTTATATGTAAATACTTGTTTTCTGAAATTTCAGGAAAAGTAATATGTAAAAATTCTTAGATTTTGGAATACAAAATATATTTAATTCATAATTCCTTTTGTAAATTCTTAGATTTTGGAATACAAAATAAATTTAATTTATAATTCCTTTTGTAAATTTTAGTATTTGGGGATTATATTTTATAAATATCATGTACTGTGATATAAAAAGATATGCAAAACAGAAGATTGATTCCATTGAAGTCCTACCATTGAATAACTTCCAGTAGGCAATACGAAACATTCTACCAATAAAATAAAATGGTCTAAAAAATCAAGTTAAATTTATATAATAAGCTAAATGAATTTCTTTTTATAGCTCAATTTTAATCTAACAATATCTGACATATCATTACTAAAAAATAGCCCTATAAAAAGTAAATTAAAAATCAAAACTTTTGAAAAAAATTATAAACTTTTGATTGATTTACAACACAATATCGGATATACTTTTTTCTAATATAAGTGATTAAAATCCTCTACGCAACAAAATGCTATCTAAAAATCAAATACTGGCTTTAAGTAACGCATTTAAGAAACATTAGTTGTTTCATTGAATAGATATCGAGAGTAAAGAACATTTTTCTAATGCGTGGCTTAACTGCCATTGATAATTGATTAAAACATTTTGTAAATGGACTAATGCACATCTTAAAAAATGAAGGAGACATTTTTGCAAAATTAAGACTTTTTTGAATCTGTTAACTTACTGGTTTTGCAGAAATACATCATGATTAATTTTACTGCACCGAAACAAAGCGAAATCCCAGTGGCTCAAACCCTCCTCTTCGCTTCTTTTAGTAATCTTTGTTGCAAATCTCTGATGCAGCCAGGGAGCTGTATTCAGAATCAAGGCATCATTAAGGAGTACTTAAAAAGCAACAACATCAACTCCCCCTGTTGATGAATCCGAGTTTCCGAAATCCGTGCAGCATAAACCGTAGTATTTGGAAGCATCAATTATACAAATATTCGCAGTCTTCTCCTCTTTGGCACTTTGAACGACGCTTGCCAGAATGGGCGTTATTTAACTTATCTGTGAGAGTGCCTAATTGATTTAATTAGCATTAATCATTTCCTCGGAAACTTGTTAATTAAATTATAACACCTACTGAGCAACATCCGTTAAGCTGAGTTGGAAAGCTAATGGTTTACATTCGCTTGGACGACACACTAGTAGAGTTTTCGTTAAAAATATTCAGTTCTCGGTTGCACGCAAGGGCATAATGGAAGGTAATGATATCTAATGTGGATATCAGAGTTGGAATCATAGAGAAGTGGTAATGATATTATAAATTCTTGACAATTGCAAGTGAAGTTGTGTTATATTACATAAGGGATTTTAAGCTCTGGTAACAGTTACAACTATATCAAGATGTATAACCTATAGTTTTCCATTATAATTTAATAAAATTTTTTAATTTTTCATAATTAAATTTTTGAAACTTAATAACACATTATAAAATTTAGTTAAAACCTACTATGAAGTGATTTTAATTTTATATATACCTTTTCTTAGTAAATCATTTGTTATTGAGTTAATTAGATATATATTTTTTTAATTCTCATGAGTTGTAAAGCAAGATATGACTTTTAAGAAAAAACCAGGCACAAGATACTTGTGTTAGAGTATTTCGTCATTATAAGGTATGTAAAAAAATCTTTAAGTAAGAAACTGAGAATTTCTTTTCAAGCTTCAAAAAGGGAGATTAGTTTATGTATGAATAAACAAGGGGCACACACAATAAATATCCATAGAGACGCATTGCAAACGACTTTGTTTCTTCTTTTCATATGTTTAGTTATTCATTTTAACACATTTGTCATGTTCAGGGTTTTAATTTTTGTCAGTAGCGTACATAGGCTTCTCTTAAGGTGGTGGCGGTGGTAGTGGGGAGGTACATTTTAAAAAAAAACGTACACTACAGCTCCGACGAGTAATCTCTATGGTAAAAATTAAAAATTTGTTGGTCCATAGGATGTTTGAACCACCAAACCATTTGTGGACGCCACTGACTTTTGTTTTTGTTTTTATCTGAAATTATTTACTTTTCCAGTATATACGTATACTATTGATAAAAAAAGTTTAAAAAATGCAGTTATTCTCTGAGAAAAAAAGTTAATCTCTTAAAGCTATGCTGCAATCTTAACTTTCTCTAACATCTAAAAGAAAGAATTTATATATCCGTTAGTCAGGAGGGGAAGTATATATAGCTTCCACTACACAGCTTGCCTTTCATTGAATGATGTACCTATAATTTTTCCACATCCTTCCTACCTAGACTCTTTTATGTGTACCTGCATACTACCATATAATTGAAAATTATTACTAACACACTACATATAAGTTAAATTATAATATAATAATATTAACATGCAACTATTCAAACTTTGAATTAAAAAAAAGTAATTGTGAAGAATTTTAAGTTCAGAATATATAATGAGTGAATTATCATTGATTATTAACTAATTTTACAGTAAATGTTAAGGTATGTGACTACCTTCAGTGCACTTTTTTGCAGTGTATAAATTTTCCACTAAATAAACACTTTTTTATTTGAAATGGGTATAAAACTATAGGAATTCAGATACAATCTCCACAAAATTAAAAATAATTTTGGATAAATTGGGAATTAATTTTGAGTGAAATTTTAGTGAAAAATTGCAGTTATGATAAATCTGTAATGAAAATTTTAATAAATTTTAATAAATTTTAATAAATTAAATTTAAATAATATATTTATACAGTACATAAATAACATCATTATCTGTGCTTAGAGTTATACGATTTGTAATACATTTGAAAGTTTGAAATATGTCAATTTTTATGCAAGAACTCAATTTTTTTTAAAAAAAACTAATGTTATTTTCTCACAAAAAGTGCAATAAAATAAATAACTATATTCGCAGAGATTAGATTATAATCTATAATACAGATAAAATAAAATAAAACATTTTCTGAAAATTTCAAATCAATATCTAAAAAAGAAATCCTGCAATGAACTTTAACTTGAAGCTATAAGTCGAAAATTATAGTTCCTCAGAAAATGTATATTTAAGGATTTGAATACAATATAAAAACTTTTCTACTAATTGTACATTTTTTAAACTCACCATATATATAATATCTACTCAAGCTCTCTTTCGCTTCTTGTTTTACAAAATAGGAGTTTTTTATTACCCTTTAGCTGTTTACTGGAGAGTTTTATATACTACACTACTGGCCATCGTAAATGCAACACCCTGAAGGAAGCAGGCAAGTAACGTGAAGTTTACAACATGCATTAGAGGAGGTCAGATATGCAAATGATTAGAATTTCAGCGCAGACACACATCACGCACGCCTGTGGCACCACCTCAAAGCGCTATTTAAGGCTTGGAGATTTCGACGATTTCAAGTTCGGCAATTGTGTTTTTCTTGTGGATATTTCAAAAAACGACCAGTTATGACTCGTAGAATACAGCGATCAGCTTTTGATCAAGTATCCGAGTTTGACAGAGGAAGGATAGTGGCCTACCGAGATTGTGGATTATCTTTCAGGGAAATCGGTAGTCGTGTTGGACGAAACCAAACAACTGTAATGCGGATATGTGACCGTTGGATGCAGGAGGGTATGACGGACCGACGTGGTAGATCGCATCCACCTCAGTGCACCACTTCACGTGAGGAGAGGAAAATTGTGCGCATGACAGTGACAGATCACTCAGTCACATCACGAACCATAGCACATCACATTGAGTCTGTCACGCATCATTCAGTGTCTACGCGTACCATTCGACGCCGTTTACAGCAGAGTGGTCTGTCCGCAAGATGACTTTGCCTGATGCCCCTTGATGCAGAACCACAGACGTCTGCACCGCCAATGGTGCGATGAAAGAAGGATGTGGGTGGCAGAAAGGAATGAAGTTGTCTTTACTGACGAGTCGCGCATCTTTCTGCAACACCACGATGGTCGGATTCGAGTCTGGAGACACCGTGGAGAAAGGATGCTGAACAGCTGCGTTATGCACCGCCACACTGGTCCTGCACCGGGTATTATGGTATGGGGCGGTATTGGATATCACTTTCGCACTCCTCTAGTACGCATTGCCGGTACTTTAAACAGCCAACACTACATCTCCGAGGTGTTGGAGCCAGTTGTTCTTCCTTACCTTCAGGGCTTGGCCACAGCCATATTTCAACAGGATAATGCGCGACCACACGTGGCACGCATTGTCCAAAGGTTCTTCGTCAATCACCAGATTGAATTGCTTCCCAGGCCGGCTAGCTCTCCAGATATTTCACCGATAGAAAACATGTGGTCCATGGTTGCTCAACGATTGATCCAGATTACACCCTCAGCTGCCACACCAGATCAACTTTGGTAACGTGTGGAAGCTGCTTGGTCTGCTGTACTCCAAAAATACATCCAAAGTCTCTTTGAATCAATGCCGAGGCGTGTGGCAGCGGTGATCTCCAACAATGGCGGCTACTATGGCTACTGATTCTGGCAGGCTCTGATTCCACACTTCACAGAAGTCTATAAATTTAATCATTTGATACTTGGTCAACATGTTATCTACAAAATAAATTTTGTTGTGCTATCTCTTGTCTTTATTGGTGTTGCATTTATGGTGGCCAACAGTGTATAACAATTTACGTTTTTAGTGAAATTTTGATGAAAAAGTGCAATTACGATTTTTACACAAAACTCTAATGTGAATGCATTCAAATAATATTTATATAGAATATAAATAACACTTTTATTTGTGTTAGGAATAAAAAAATTTGTAATACTTTTAAAAGTTTTTTTAAATATGCCAAATTTTACGCCAAAAATCGATTTAAATAAAAATGATTTTTTTTTCATAAAAAAGCAATAAGTACAAATTTATACACATAGATTAGATTTTGATTCAGAAGACAGATAGAACTAAATAAAACATGTTCTGAAAATTTCGTTCAATATCTTAAAAATATTTTGTGTAGAAATCTGCTTCCGGTTTTGTAAACACCATTTCTGGTTTATTAATTATGCTATAACTTTGCTTCTAAATATCGTAGGAACAAAAATAGAGTGTTTTTGGAATCTTAAATGTATGGGCTATAAAATAAAAATATAAAAGAACTTTTGAAAATTTTCACCAAAATGGCGATGTTTGGTAGTCACATATCTTGTCATATACATACTGGTTCAAATTGCTAAGCATTTATTTGAACTAAATAATTGAAAACTAAAATGACATACAAAGTAACACAATAAACTTAGAAAGAAAAAGTACGTACAATAGTCCCTTTACGAAACAATTGTACAAAGAAAAAGATCATTCTTGATTAAATATTCAATAATACTTTCAAATCTTGCAAAGTTAATGTTTACGCATTTAAAAGATAAAAAAATCAAAAAGGAATCCTGAAAATAGAAGGAAGTTGTTATATAACTAAAAGTTATAAGTTTAAATTGCATAGCACAATTTAAGAAAATTCTAACTCAAGAGAAGATAATAATTGTACAGGTTTTCCTAAAATTTATTTGCTATTTTTTATCAAAAAAGCACGAGAAAGATTGTTTCTGCCTTGAATAACGTTCTTAGTTATTCCTAAGCCACACAAGTTCTGATTACATTTTCCTTCCATCAACATAGTATCTCTAATATTCAAGCTCTTGTATTTTTCTGAAATCTTAATAAGAAAAGCTGAAGGTGTAATTGTATCGTTCTTTCCACCTAGGCCAAAATTGTTTCAGTAATATGTCTCAGTTCAGTGAGAGGCTCTTTAAGAGAAAGTTTATTTTCCATTTCAGTAAAGTGTAGACGTAAACTAAACACTATTCATTCGAATTGGAGGAAGTGAGTTAATGTATGAGGTTGTTAGATCTCTTAATCACTAGTGATGCAAGACAACTAACATTACGACACGCTTCCAAGAAGCGAATCTGAGATCAAATCTCTCTTTGTAAGTTCTGCTATAGTCACTCCAGTGGTTCTGCTATAGTACACCTCCGCAATGCGGGGGGAGGGGCAAAACTTGACTGACACTAAGTACATATTTGGGCTTGGACCCAAAACCTAAGTTTTCAGGGGAGCCCTAGTATTCTCCAATACGCCACTGAGTCACGCTGTAGTTTTAGAGGAAAAGTAATCACAGTTTCTAGATGTAGAAGGTCCCTGGACAACCTTTACTTTGTTGTCGAATATCACAGCTCCCGAACAGCAGATATTTTCGTCTAGGATGTAATATTCTTTGGTAGTCTGTAACCTTTAAATGTAAATAAATGTCATCACAGCTCTATGTGAATGATAATGTACTGCATCATATACTTCCATCCTTTGACAGGAATCCCGATGCTTTGTTTCAAACAAATAATGCTCGTTCGCAAACGGCAAATGTTGTCTGAGATTGTCACGTCATAAACACATACTTCCATGAAATTTCTGCTCTATGGATATGTCACCTACAGAGCTCATCAGGAGCCGGAATGAAACGCCATGCTTCCATAATCGAGAGTTAGAAAGCACCAAGTGTGAGTCGGTATGTCCCAGGACAATTTAAGGCGTCTGATGCAATGCTACATTGTACTGCGATTTGTTTTGAAGGATTGCCTACAATATCCTGTAAAAGAAGACTTGTCCAAGTAGATTATAAAAATGTCTATGAATGGTTCAAGTTGAGCGATATTATTTATAAAGAGTCTTTAATAGAAATTCTTATAAAAAATAAACGTTTTTGAATGAAATATTACATATGATGCATCTTATGAAATATGTTTCAAAAAAGGAAGAAGAAAAAAAGAATTTCCAGCAAGGGAAGGAAAGATTTTTAATACTGATGACAGAAAACCAAAGAAAAATCATTCTTTGGACATTGCGCTTTTTACATGCATAGGAAAAAATAATTTACCTTTCCATAAAATGTTTTTCTTTTCCCGATTTAATAGAAAAACGGATCTCGATTTTGAGTTTATCTACCGCATTATTTTGTATAATATTTCCATTTACCATCCATTACTCACTAACGAGTTGCGTTTCTTTTGGGAATTTTTTCAACAACTGTCGTCACAATGAAGTAGACGCGTTCATACAACTATCAGCACCATCATAAATTCAGAGTATATACCAGTGAAATGAATATCGTAAAAGGTTTTGCCGATTATATTTATCTTGCAGTCTCATGTTTTTGTTTCATTTCTATACGGATAATATTGGGAAATAACATCTCGAAACATTGAATATTTTTTAGTGTTTGATAGCTTGAGCTTTTAAAAAACGTTTTCAACCTTTCTGAAAATGTACGCACATGTGTGAAGCAATGTTATCCCCAAATTTATATATTTTTATTCATTTTCATTTGGGAGTATATTTGCGATAATTGTATCAAATAGTAAGCACATAAGAAGCACTGACACATTAAAATTCTTTTTAACGTTTAATTCTTAAGTACTTCTTAACATCGAGACCTACTAATTCGTATTATGTGTTTACTCATCTGAAAATAATGAATTTTAAAAAATAATTTAGTACTTAGATCTATAAATTTAATGATTTCATGTGCACAATTTGATTTTCTTATTCGTTAATAATTACCGAACAACTACTTTTAAATACTACATACATAGTAGATCCAACAGAAGTTGTGTCCTGCATTATTTTATGATCCATTATTTAATAGTAGATTTAATAGTTAATTTAATGTAATTATAATTATATTTCGTTAGTTAGAAAACTGGTAACAACAGTAAATTATGAAGGAAAAAAATGCTTTCAAAATAATAAAAACACACACACAATTCTTTATATTTCATTTAGATTAATAAACAGATATCGAAAAAAGATATTTTATTTGAAATGGTGCACCTTTTTTTTTCCAACCAAAAATATATATTTTTAGAATATATTTAAGTAGGAGCTTTTGTATTTAAGCACTGCAGTTTTAAAATGAATACTATTTTTAAAAAATTAAAAGATGAACATTAATTAAATGTACAATAAAAGATATATAAAAGTTATTTTAAATGTGTTTTGAATTTTTTGAACTGTAATGGAAAAACAAACCCTAGACTTATAAAAGTATTGGGATAATGATGTGAGATTTATAGAGAAATTTAGAAAATGTTTAAGGAATGTAACTGAATTTTATGAACATGTTTGTAATTAACTGCATTTTTAAAATAATTTTATCATCCAAGTAGATGTTTTGCTAATTTGTGCGTTTGTTTTTGCACGTTTATACATCATACAAATGTTTAAATTTACAAATATAATGTTTTCAGATATCATTTATTGAATATTAAAGCAATTTTAAAATAATCTGACCTTAAGTTCACGGTTTATTGTTTTTGACATATATATGGGAGTATTAATTTTAATTATGTCATTGAAAATTTTCTTACCAAGTAAATAAATAATTGTAAATAATAAATAAAAAAATATGATTATACATCGGAATTCTTTTTTTTTCAGTTTGCATTTAAATATTTGATTCATAATTGATTATTAATTCAATTGATTGCTCAATCACTGACCAAAATGAAAAACACTTTCATAACTATATATTTTAGTATATGTGATCCAACGTTTTATATTATAAAAATATATTTATATATAGAATAAATTTTTATTATTCGCTTTGTAAAAATTACTAAGAAAACTTCAGAATGATTAAGTGCACATTTAAAGATTGATACTAAATTCCTTTTCAAATTCTTAAAATTATTTTTATAAACTGTCAAAGGAATTCATTAATACATTCATATAAAATGTTGATAACATGGAAAATGTAATTGAAGTAATAAATTTGCATCAATTGTTTCTGTGAAACGAAATATACCCTTTAGAAAATACGACACCATCAAAATCATTTAAATACAAAAATGACTTCGAGATTTTAATTTTCTTTTTATGCAAAACAGCTATAGTTATTAAAGAAAAATGTCCCATAAACTTTAAAATTGATTAAGAAAACAAACATAAGTCTCTTCTAAATTCCTTGACCACATAAATTCAAGTCCAATCTACCTTATATAACGTCCCTCCAGCATTCCCAACTCACAAATTCCAATTCCTTTTCGAGCACTGGGACAGAAATAACATCGTAAATATCTCCACTACGAGAATATTGCAAATGGCAAAGCCCAAGGGCAACAACAGAGAGGGAAGAGCAACGCGAAATGGTACTCTATTGTTTGCACGATGTTGACGTAATATCAAGTCCAAAATTGTGTGCATCGTGAAAGCTTAGCCTGCCTTATTTTGATTTTATTCTGCAAGTTTTTGTATTCGATCTCGGTATCTTACTCGGGATTAAATTTTGGATTGGATCAGGTATTTTTTCTCCCTTTTATTCCTCCGGAATGTAAACTTTTGAGGACCGACAGCCAAACAGGATTTTTTCGTGTCTGTTTGTGGTTGTGGAAGAGAAATGTAAATGGTATTTGGATGTTTTACGGGACCGACAGAGAAGGAAGAATGTTGTTTGCTTTGGTATTTGGATGTCACTGCGTTGTTTTGTTTTTGTGTATGTGTGTGGTACTTTCTTTCAAGTTATACATATGAGACTGAAATAAAACGATGAGGAACATGATACTGTGATCATGATATGGGTGGATAAAGAATGTTAAGCAGCAGTTGGAAAACCTGTGCTTAATAGCTAGATAATTCAGTGTTGAGAATATTGTCAAAAATTTCTTTGTTTCTAATTCGAATAAAAAATGTTTGAAAATATAGTTAAGATGAATCAGCCAAAAAATTGTTTTAAATATTTTTAATTAATTTCATTAAAATAATATTATACTATCATTTTGTTAGATATATTGAATTATTCGAAAAATTAAAATAAGATTAAAGAAAATTATTAAATGCAAAATTAGTGTCAAGAAGAAGAGTCAGTTCTATTGAAATATATTCCATCAACTGGTAGAAAAGAAATAGTTATAATCTGTTACTTCACACAACTTAACAATACAACTTTTTTTCAATTATTTCTTGTTTAACTCTTACTTTTATGCAGTACTCTCAAATAATTATTCCCCAAAAAATAAAGAGACTTCTTTAAATTTTATATTTGTAGTTCTTGGAAGATTATTACAATTTCTTGAAACCTAATTTATTAATGCTTAGCTTAATTTATTTGAACATTATTTCATAGGAAAAATATGTATTTGCAGTTCATTTGTGTTAAAAATGGAGATTACAGAAAAATAAATATTGAAATAACATTTTATGCTGTATATTTTTAGGTAGTATTTTGAAATACTAATAAAATCGTTTTTCTATATGAATTTCATTTTCTTTTTTGTCTATATCGCTCAGTGGCTAAATTATTGTAATTACCTTCAAAATTTCTTTTACACTTTCATTTTTTAATAGTGATTAAAATACTTTAGTAATTTATTTAAGCATTTCAAGATTATAATTTTATCTACCTGAAAATGACATTTATGATTTCATACGTAATTCTCACACACATTAAGCACGTGACTATTGTAGAAAAAAATAATTTAATTCGTTCTATATATTCATAGAATAAAGTACAAGTTCCAAATACGCATTGAAAGGTTAATTAGTCTATATTAAAGGAAATAAAAAGAATAAACAAATATTTTTCTCCACAGAGATTAAATATTTAAGCCTTTATGAAATACATTTTTCGTTTATTTTAGTGCATCTTCGCTGTTTCATACAGAGTAACGAGAATTATTGATTGGCATATTATTTTATAAATACAATTATTTATTGCTTTCTAAAGGGGCTAAAGGTTGTTAATTATCATTTCAGACATAGTGAATCCCCTGGGAACTGGTATCTCTTCTTAGTGTGACACCAAATAGGTGGATGTCAATTGCCACATTGTAATTTCGACGCCTAGTTTTATACTTCAGCTCTGACAATGCGAAACTAAACTGGAAATTTTTTAATTTTGCCTAGAGCACCCGAACCAAACAGGCACTCAAGGAATATTTAATATGCTGCACAACCATACGATATGGACGCTGTCGATTTTTTGGCACCATGAAAATCCACCCATTTGGGGCAGAGTTGAACCCTCAAACTTGGACGTACAAGGCCAGTGCCAAACTATATAACTATGCCACCCAGCCGGAAAATAATTGTTATATACTAAATTTGTAATAATATTGCAGATGTGTTTCTCTCTCCGTACTTCCCACTTTTTTTTGCTTTAAATCCAAAAAATTTAAAGAGCATTAAAAGAAAGCATTAGAGCAATTTGTTATTGTCGAAAAATCCATTGGAATATTTAAGAACAAACAATGAAAGCAGGGTATAAAACCTTGAAATATTTTGTTTTAAACTTAAGATAATATTTCATTAACATCATTCGTATTTGTGAAGAGTTTTAATTTTTTTTCTCACTGTGCAACGTAAGAACTCTTTGAAAGAACAATTGAAACAAAGAACAATTTTAATCGTTCGTAAAAGAACAATGAAAATAAATCATATTAGAATGATCATCTCGTTTGAAGACTTTCCTTAAAAATGATATCATGGCCAATATATAATTTTGAGCAACATTTGATAACATTTATCAAATGTATAATTTTAATTTATATATTTTAATACTTATAATTATGAATTGAAATAGAGGTCTGTGTTATATAAGATCTGAATTAATTATTTTTAATTTTTCCAGTAAATAATCGTTATTTTTCAAATAAAAACAAATGATACTTACAAACATAATAAGAATAGTCTTAATCTATATAAACAACCGTAATACACTTCGTGAAAACCCACCCATGCTGCTTCATGCAGTATTTATTACCTTTTGCTGTTAACGCAATTTATTACCTCACCTCCCTCTCTTCTTCAAACAAAAAGAGCGACGATTGCTGGGAGCGAAATAATCCCCAATTCCAAACACAACAAACGATATATATCGGCCACCAAAAATAACCTTTTGGTCGTGAGAAACACAAATACACAGAGAAACAGGAGGCAAAAAAAAGCCAAGCAAAAATGAAAATAAATTACTGAAAAGGACGTAACAGAAATCGGAGAAACAAAACAAGAAGATGAAAAGAGGTGTACTCTTCGGGAAGGGACAGAAGGGAAAAAAACAATAATACATACAAACAAAAGAAAAAAGACAGGGAAAAAGTCACAGTGTCCATATAGGCACAAAAGCTGAGAGACCTCATAGCTTAAAAGACAGATGCGGCAGGATTGTCAGCTTCAGTGAAAAGCTTTTGGTAACCAGCTTTGTACGCTGTCTCCGAATCAATTTACTGAGATATCGATCTGGTCTCCCAAGTGTGTAGGTTCGTGCTTTATGCGAAAAGGGGTTTGGAGAAAAAGTGGTATTTAGCAGCCTTGAAAGGAAGCGGGAGACAAAAGGGGGCGGCAAAGGTGATGCTGCATGCAATCAGTCTTCAAACGCTAACATCCACACCATCTCGTATCCTAAGAGTGATCATTAAAACCGAAATTAAAATGCTGTCAAATTAACTTTAATATGAACACTATTAAAATGAATTTTGCATTCATGGCGATGAAACTTAGTTGTAACAATGTTGAATTTGGTTTCATAGTAACAAGAAAAATCGCTGATTCTTCTTACTTAAGCCGAAAGATAATATTCTCAGCAAAATCTATAGAAACTTGAAAAGACCCGAAATTTATACAAGTAAAGAAATACGATGCTCAGTTTGATGAAGTAGAAAGCTGCAATTGAAATTCAAATAAATATTAATCACATAGGCTTTTTTTATTCGATTGGCGCGTTCATAAAAATTTCCCGCAAGTACTATTAACTCCACAAAATGTAGAAACCCTTTTGAAAACAAAGAAATTTGGTTCTGAATTTGAAATGAATAGATATTTTTAAGGAAACAATAACATATTCATAAGTGTCATAAGAATTTCTTTTATCATATAAAACAAATCCGAACACATGTAATGTGATGTTTTTAATAATTAAAAAAAACGTATTCCTTTCTTTTCTTTTTGTATTTTTATTTCAGAAAAATGTATGTCCTTCGCTATATGTTTCTGATTTAAACGCAATTTGTTTTTTGTCAGACTGAATTATACCTATATATAAAAACACTTTTCTTCGCATTAATTATTATTACCCCACCATGTGAAGGTTGGATTAATGTTTAGTAACATAGAATAATAAAAGTTTATATAAATATTCAAAAAATATTGCTGTTACATTTTCTTCTGAATATGAGATTAAACTATTTAAAAATATGTTTCTTTTTTCTGCAATGAATATACCAAGAATTTCCTATAAATGAAAAGCATAGGAATTAGATGTTAATCGAAAGTACCATGAACTTACATGCAAGACGAATGAACTTATTTTATTTTTAGGTCAACTAATTAAAAATATTATTCTTTTAATAATATGTAGGTAATGAATTATATTATGCTACCATACATTTTTGAAATCAAAAACAAAAATAACAGCTTTTTATCTCATAACAATTGCAGCATATGATTATCTTAAAATAACTTACACTAATCAATATTTTGAGATTATGGCAGTTATGAAAATATAAATTTTTTGTGCAGACTTGTGTGCAATGCAGATGGAACACAACATGGCAATTCACTTTTGATAGTTATTTTACCACCAAATGTGGAATTTTTTCATTTTTTATGCATTGGCTCCAAGCTATTACATAATTTTATACTCATAGTATCTTAATCTTTTCTTTCATCGCGCTCGTTAAGTATTATCTAATTTATAAATACATGTCTTTTACAAATCAACTATAAGTTTTTAGTGCATAAAATGTATTTGAAAGATATTATATGATGTGTTCATGTTATTGCTTGTTTCATTTTTTTCACAAATACTTAATATCATTGTTTCTTTCGTGAGATTGGATCAATTTAGACCAGAGGTTAAGATCATAGACTTCACGGCTAATCAAATCCAGTTTTAGAATAATCTTAATTTCCCTAGAGATTTCAAAATAATGAAACATATTGCCTATTTCAATGAATCGGGATTCAGTATCATCCCGCGCCATGGTTCAGAAGTTAAAAGAGCTATGTACTTCTAAGGGGTCCTCATCAGTTTACTTAGATAAAAAATATCGGTACTTACGTACTATCGCAACAATGCCAGCGTTCAAAATAACTCGACAAGTGGGCAACCTCGATTTTGCATGCGTCGTACGAGCTGAATTGGCAACAGTGAGCTTCGTTTCTTATAATGCCGTCTATATGGTTGTGATAATACGTGAGTACCAAAACATTCTCAGACAGTTCACCTACACCCTTTTGTGCACAACATATGAATGATGTTAGTTTAAATCAGTGATTCCTAAAGTGGTCTATATCGACCCCTAGGGTTCTATGACAACCTGTAAGAAGTCCACGTTAGCGAAAAAAATAATTTTGGGGTCACTGGGTTTTTAATGGGGTCTACTATAGTGGCTCTCATTAAACTCGACCGTGACTTTGATTTTAAAAAAAGCTTAATCAAGTGACACAAGAATTTACCTATTTAATAGCTTTATTTATATTAAGTAACAGTACAATTTTTTATAAATCAAAAACCATCCTTTCAGCGTTTTCTCGCTAAAGGAGTATAATGTTGGACGTCGCGAAATTTTTGCAGTTTTTTGATTTGTCACAATCAATCTGCCTGGAAAATGGCGTTTCAACCTACGTTCAACACAAAAATGCCCTCTATTCAAATTTTGAAGCTACGTTTGAGAGTGATTTGACTATATGGTAAAACCACAATAGGCAATGAATTCATATAATCTCATTGAAAAAGAAGCAAAAAATGTCATATTACAAGAGGAACTGATCGGAATGGGCATTAAAATGATCTATAAGTAAAGCTTAGAAATGGATGTCAGCAGCTTGGACTTTTAAAAAAACATACCTATTATTAATTATGGAACAACTTGAGAAAGGTTTTATAATTGCTTTTACTGGTGGGAAGGAACGTCAGCGAGGTTATCAATCTCCAAAAGAAATAAAAAGACTTTAAACTACTGACCCAGAAGATTTAGGGTTAAACCTGACAAGATTGATGCCAAATGTTGAAAAACTGTTATTGAAGCACCAGGTTCATCCCTCCCATTAAAAGCATTTATTTGTTGCTTGGTTATTTTATTTATTAATTAAATTTTAATTTAATTAACTAACGTGTGTTTTTTTAAAGTTTTATATACTATCTTTCACTATAGTTGGATTTTTAAAACTTTTTTAAGTAAGTAGTTCTATACAAGTTGTCAAAAAGATATTTAAGTTAATAAATTTGCAAAGATTCAGTATAAGGTAAGGAAAGGTCTATCCAAAACCGAAAAACATAGCAAGCGGTCTATAAGGCAAAAAAGGCTTGGGAACCTCTGTTTTACATCAAAGATTCAAGTTCCAGTTTCTCTAAAAATTCGTCGTGTATTGGAAGCGATGCAAGTTATAAATCGGTCAACGCTTGAAGTCAACTTTATCTGATAGGGATTCAAAGTTGCAAGATTCATTGGCTTGGAGAATTTGAAACAGGTAAAATCAGAAAGCCAAAAGTTTTCATTAAACAAAAAAAAAATAATATGAAATTTTTAAAAAACCTGATTTATTTTTTAAACAAATATATATGTGATAATGAATATGTGATTGTGACTTGAACAAGAAAATATCCTGGAAATAAAAGAAAGAAAAAGGGTCGAAAAAAACGAGTTTAAAAATGTGAAAAAAATAAATTTTGCGAAAAATTAAAGAATTTTAAGAGATAAATATAATAGGGCAGAATGAGTGCAACTACATAACGTAATGTAATAACTCACAGATTTCTTCACTGACGCTCTAAAAAAGTAGAAAACTTCTTATGAAAGTTTATTTTTATAATAAAGATATTTAAAAAGTAAATATGAATTCATATTTTTGCGTATGTTACTTTCTTCTCGAAAAGTAATGTCAAAAAAACTTTATTTTGCCTTAGCAGGTAATTTGAAAAACGTTTAACTTAAGAACCAAATCACTTACAGATATTTTAACCGCAAAACGTTGAATATTACAATTTTACCTTGCTCTATGTTATGATTCGGAGTAAAAATAAAAACAGATATTAAAAAAGTGATAAATTTCCTACTTTCTTTCTGAATTTTTTTTCTTCTTTCATGCGGATAAAATGAAAATATTTAAAACCCAAACAGTTAGTTATTTGAAATTTTTTTTCTACAAATGACTGTGATGTCAAGTTAAACTAGCCCATTGTGTTATATGATAAAGACAGTGAAAGAAATAGCTGTAATTTTTATTTCTTTCAAAATAATGCATCAAATTTAATTGAAAAATATATAGTAATTCTCTTAAACTTACAGAAAATGGCTTAATTTAAAAGATCTCTATAAATATCGGCGCAATTCAATTTATTTAGGAAAGCAATCAGATTTTTAACTGGAACACAAATAGTAGTAACATAAATATATGAATTGACTGATTTGTAGATATTAATTTCATAATATTCAAGAATACACTTACTAATAGAAAATAATATTTAATCCAAGAAAACATAAATCATCCTTTATTTTGCTCTTACGGTTTATCAGAAAGAGAGAGAGTAAGATAGCGAAAAAAAAGTCCCATGAAAGTCTACTGACTCCTTTTCCCTTTACAATTATATCTTAAGCTAATCGTATGTACTTCACTAAAGTAATTAATGCTTTAATTTATGTGGGAACGTTAGAATTGATTACTTTAAAAATAATTTTAGTTACTAAAATAGACTTTTACAAAACAATTATTATTATAAATATTAATAATCTCGATATTTACCTTTTTTTTAAAAATACTATTACGTTTGCTTTGCAAAAGTTTTGTGTATGAAAACGCAAAATATTGACATAATTATATATATATATATATATATATATATATATATATATATATATATATATGTTGTGTGTGATCAGTCGTTGAAGTGTATAATTTTTTCTTTAAATAAATATCGAAAATAGAAAAAAAAATTCTAAAATACTGAACGAATCACCTTTAGTATTATAGTTCTACAAACAACACACAAATTAAAGCTAACAATTTTCTGTAACTAATTAATCATTTTCAGCAGAAATGTGATACTTGAGAAAAGTAAGAGAACTATTGCATTTTTACTTTTAACCTTGTAAATAAGTAACATTTAAAATCAGCAAACATTAATAAAGAAAATAATTTTGAAATGTATAGTCGACATCCAAAATTATATTGTTTATATTATGATACAATATTTATTTTATTACAAATTATAGTTTGCTTTCGTTTGGACATATAAATTTGATTTTTACAGCATTTTGTTGATGAAAGTAAAAATTGTATATTTCACACACACACACATAACTATAATTACTAAAATTTATTCTTATTTTTCCCCTTTAAAAATAATTTTAATTCTTATTTAATGTCATAGTACAAATTTTCACTTTTACAATAGATATTGATTTAAAATGAGTTTTAAAAGAAAGTTTCAGAACGAGAGAACATATCTTTCTGTTTAGTTAAAACTGTTATTAAAGATTTCAATGCTTGTATGTGTTCACTAATAACAACAATTCATTATCAATTTATTTCAGAAAGAAATTTATTATTTGGTTAGTTTATATCAGTGCTCTCCAATCTTTTCATCGTCGAAGACCGGTCAACTTTGAGCGGGTCCGCTAAGGGAGGGAGGAGGAATTTTGATTTTTCATAATTGAGATTCTTTTAATTTAATATTTTTAATTCCCCTTTAAACATTTTCCTTCAAAATAAAATACAGTTGCACCAAAAAAGTGAATAAAAAGTGATTTCCATGGAAAGTTGCTAAAACCGGAGAGAAATACACCGCAGTAAATAAAATAGAAATTATTTAATGTTCCTCGGGTGGCCGAGTACCATTTGTTTCACGTACCGGTCCGTGGTCCGAAGGTTGGGGACCCTGATTTATATGATTTTATTTATGTTTTAAAATAACTTCTTATTAAAACTGAATTTTGCCACATCTAAAAAAAGTAAAGATATGCAGATAAAAAAATTTTATTGGTAAAAAATCAATCATATTTGAGCGAGTTTTTTAAAAAAAATACCGTGTAATATTTTTCTTACTACTCTGAACTATTATTTGTTAAGGATAAGTGTAAAGTTCACAATAATAGAAAATATAATCTTAAATAAGTTCAGCAATATTCACGTAATAAAATAAAGCAGTTTTTCTATAACGGAGTTAAATCTGAAACATGTAGTGCAATTTATTAATAAATCTAAGAATATGATTAGATGCCTATTTCTTTAAAACATGAAGCTGTATCGTTATCAAAACGGCAATCTAAAATCTAAAAGATAAATGGAAAGGTAACATAAAAATAAAAAAGGAAATGTTAACGGTTAAGATTGCAATGCCAGTAATGGCATCAGAAAAATGCTCATCTGTTGTTACAATAATAGTAATAAAAAATAATAACACACTGAGAGAAAAAGTGGAAAATATCTAGTAACCAAAATAACAAAAAGCAACTAGCAATAAAAAATAAATAAAAGAATTAAGGTAAAAGTGCCAGTAAAAAACAAATTTTGATTTTTTTCCCCTTCGTTTGGGCCTAAAGGTTAAGTAAATGGAATTTTTAGGGCATGCTCGTTTTAAGCGTAAATGGTTTTTAAGAATGAGAGAATTTTTTTTTTCTGTGTACTATGATCCGGGTTTAGAAAATGGTAAAATATTTTTTAAACGCTTCAAGGTACTAAAATAAGTTTCATTTTTTCCCCGTTTTCGTTCAGTAATGAAAAAGAAATAAGGAAAGGAAAATGAAAAATATAAATTTTATTTTTTAGCGGAAATTAACGAACGGGTAAATTTTCTTTAAATTGCTTAAGCATTTGTTTTTGATTTATAATGATATGATATATAAAACTGTTATATATATATATACAAAGAGAGAGAGAAGTTCTCCCTAAGAAATGCATTTTGATTTATTTATTCTTGAAACAATCCTCTTTTTGATGACAGATAAAACCAATTAAATTTAGAAGTGTGTGAAAAGGTATAAAAAAATCATATCTATAATAAAAACGGATTACAGGTATTTATTCTCATACAAATTGTTTAACTTTTTAAAAAAATTTACAATTGAAATAATCACTTTGCTGAGTCAATATTTGCAAAAAAAAATTAAATATTACACAATATATTGATAAAATATTCATGAAAAATCTGCTAGGAAGTTTCAAAATAAACTAAATAAAGAACTGAATATGACATTTTTATGTTGAGTTTCATTTTCACCTTTAATAACAAGATCCTCCTTCAGAAAATTAAAATCATTCTAATTTCACAACATCCAGTCACAATATAATACAAAAACGTTAGTCGCATATTATAATTAGTTTAGGGAATTGAAGTTTTTATATGTATATTATCCTTACTTATGAAATTAATCCCTTTATCACCACAAAATTAAAACTAAATACAGTCGACTCTCGATAATTCGAAATTGGAGGGACCAATGAAAAATTTCGAATTATCGAGAGGGTAGGAAAAAACCTCCCAAAATACACAAAAAAATCTTTTCTAACACATTTGAAACTACGTAATAACACAACAATTGTACATATGTATAAAATTATTTTAAAGTATTTTTAAAAAAGTATTTATTATACAGAAGTTAACAGTCCTATTTTAAAATAATTCAGTTAAGAGTATTCAAAACAATTATTAAAATAATACATACTATACATAATTAATCCTTTTTGACGAAAAAAATCTGTTATCTTTAAAAATCTGTTTAATCTGTTATCAGTTCCCTCAGGCACTTTCTCTAACACCATTAATTCCTCGAGACAGGGTTCAGTCCTCCCCATGCCCTATTTGGTGCTACATACCATAAGTCACACAAATGAGTCATAAATCGTTATGTCACTCCGGTGCAAAATACACAATCCTACGCGTCTTTTCTTCAGAATAGCGGACCATTCTTTTTGAACACATGTGTGGCAAGGCCACTTGTTAAACGAAAGATACTGACTGCTGACAACAAGTGCGGCTGGTCTATTGTCCACTTGAAGAAGGAAATCAACAAAAGTGTCTTTTTGATTGAGGAACCGGAAAACACACAGAAGGGATGGCAGACAGAGAGTCATTAAAGGGGAGACACGCAGAATCAGTACAACACAAAACATGTAAGCTCCAACCTGTTTGCCAGATGACTCTACATCAGTGCTTCTCAAACTTAAAATATTTGCTACCCAATTTTCTGTCATAATTTTCATCGCACCCCCGTTCATGCAATAACAATATATTGAATTCAATAATAATGTACTATGACGTAAAGCTACCTTACGATTTTAATTATAAATCATACAAATTATCAAGATAAGTATTACACTTTGTATACGACTAGCCCATGGGAGTCACTAGTAATTATTAATATTGTTCCTAACTTAGTATTGATAATTTATTTATTAAATACATTGTGCAGTACTGATGCATTTATAAGTATATTATATTAGTATAAATTTGTATTTTATTTTTGCTAGGTCAGAATGTATTTTGTTTCGCTTCCTTTCCTCAAATTTGTAATTTTTTTAAACCTTTTATTTTTGACTTTTTGATATACTCTCAACCCCTCCCCCCCAATTTGTGAAACACTGTTCTACATGATAATGAGTGTTCGAATTGTCGATAGTTTTATAAGGTAACTTAGAATTATCGCGGGTTGTAGTCTGGCCAGCCACAGATTTTATTTCAAAATATCAAGTGTACCAAAGCGTATTGTTTTATTTCGAAATACCAAGAGTTTTTCTAGGGGCTGAGCATATACTTCGAATTAGCGAGAGGTTATCGCATTATCGAAGGTCTGAATTAGTGAGAGTGGGCTGTGTATTCTAAAATTCAGGCAAGGAGTGTAAATTGAAAGAATGGGGGTTCTAGTTCTGGTCTCACCCTTGTCACTTGATCGAGGTTCAAAATTACAAGATTCATCACCACTAGACCTAGCATTACTTTTAAGTGCAAAAATAATAAGTTAATAAATAATTAACTAATCAATACTACTAAATTTAATCATCTCTGTTGTCTAAGATTTTCCTCATATACTCATGATTGAATTAGAATTGATTAATTACCTAGAAGACCCGTTAAAAACATATTAGCTAAAGAAAACTTTAGAGATTAAGGTTTTTTTCTTTTGTTAAAAAATAAAAAATATTTGATTCATTGACTATTATGATGTTGAAAGATGCTAATTGTTTCATTAAGATAGTTGAGAGCTACTTTAAAAAGTTTTTTTTAATAATTACTAAGCACTTAAGAACTTACGAAAAGCGAACCTCAAAGAATGCATTTCTTCTTGGAAAATGAAGTTTTTGCAATTACAAAACCTTTTTATTACACATACACACTAAAGCACCAACCAAGTATATATATATAATGAAATTATTCTGAGGACTTTATAAAAATACTTCAATAATTTAAGATGAATTTGATTTAATTAACAAAACGTTATATATGAAAGTATGAATAGAAAAGAGACATTAAAAAAATTCACAACTTTTGTCAACTATTTTTGCGAATTTTTATAATTATTTTTATCAAACCTCCGATTTATTTTAACTATTTTAGTAATGTAAGTATATTTTTTTAATCTTGTAAAATGTTTTGTTTTCTATTCATATGAATATCTCAGAAAGACCTTCTCATTTTCGCAAATATTTAAGAAGTAAACATCCTCAAAAGCTTACATTTTTAATGAAAAAATTTAAAAATCTAATAGGAGCATTTAGAGGGATATTTATCATTTAGTGATAGAGAGAATTTTCATGTTTTTGATAAAAAAAAAGGGTGAAATAATTTTGATTTTCTAATATTAAAATTTTTCGAACGTAAAATGAATCAATTGTTCAATACAAAAAGATCAAAAGATATATGTTAGTAAAAAGGATTTATTCCGGCTCACACATACCAAATCTTTCAGAAAGCTATTATTTAAAATTATTCTATTTAAAACATTTAAAATAAAGCACACCTCTTGTGCTCAATGAAGGGATATTCAGATTAACTGGAAATATTTACTCTTTCAAAAAGCTTTGGAAAATAATCATCGTTACAATAAGTCAGTAAATAAATAGAAGAAAAAAAATGAAGTCCTTTAATCTTATTAGCGAAGAGTTGTATCGAGGAAATCTGACGAATCAATTCGACGCATAACTCATTCAAAACTGCTGAATCCCTTATTTTGGCATTCCTCCAAAATGATGAAATATTCGCTATTTTCCTCTTGCTGTGCTGTTATTGATGCTAAAAGATATATGTATAACGCAGATTTGAAATGAAATCATTTTGTTTGGATTATCACAAGTCTAGTAAAAAGAAGGCAGCCTGTTTCGCTTAATTCGTAAGACAGAATGTGATTTTAGAACATTTTTTGAATCAACACTGAGAAGGTTTGAAAATTTATTCATAATTTCTAACTTGAAGATTCCATTTTAAGCAGAATTGATTTTAACAGTTGTGAAAGACAATGTCAGTTATCAAACTAAAATAGCTTTCAAATAATTTTCTTCGCACTAAGGATGTAACATTTTGTAATGAAAATTTAGTCTGCTTGTACACAAGCTTATTTCTTTCACTAATTATAATTTTCAGAGTTAAACAAAATACACGATATAACAGCTGAGAAGTAAAAAGTTTTGAGCTAAATTCAACTAATGAAAAAATGTGACAAAGTCAATCGAAAAATAAAGCATAATTTGTAATTCTTCTTTTTTCCTAGATGTTACAAATATCAAGACTGAAAGATATTTAATATCAACATTTCATCACATCTATTATCTTCCACTACAAACTGAAAATTCCCGAGTTCTCTCACTTATTGAATCAAGATTTTGTAAATAAGACTAATTTTTATTTTCATAATATTATGATTACTTTTTAGTCCTGTACTTAATTTCAATAATGTGACTGAAATTAATACAAGATATCAATCATTGGTATGGTCAAGTAATTTTAGCACGTTTTTCACATGTTGTATTTTACAATAATGCAACTAATGAACTTTTTACTAACAGAAAGTAGTGTACTATACTTAAAAAAACAAATTTTAAAAATTTAAAAAAAATAAAAAAAAACACAAATTTTTTTTTAATTATTAAATTTAATTATGATTCGGCTCATCTAGGACACAAATGCAACCAAATGCCGAAAACCCGAGGTCAATCGGTTAATTATTGGCTGAGAAAAAGGTACGATAAAATATGGAACGAAGACGAAGACGAAATTTGTGTCCTAATAGCGCTTTTTTTTTTTACACTACGTGAAAAACGCGCTAAAATAATTTTGACTACCTAGGGTTGTTTGAGAATGCCGCATAACTATTATTATGTTCAATTAAAATGAAAAGAAACGAGTTAAATACAAATTCAAAGTTTAACAAGTCTTTAATTGTATCAAAGGTACGTGAGCGATGTTTTAGAGGTTTTTTTTTCCTTTTTACCCTTTCCTTTTTCGATTAATTTAATCTTCTCTGGTAAAATGGGTGGTACCATATTGCAATGCCTTCGAGAAAATAAAAAAATTAAAAAAATTAGTTTTTATTATGACATATCATGTGTTCGTCTCAGAACTACAAAATAGCTGATCACTTTAAATAATATTATGTTGACCTTCGCGTAGAAATTTTATTTTCAAAGTTATTTTTTAATCGTAGAGTAACTTCGATATTTATTTCAAATTTAGCTGACTTTTGTAACACTAAGATTAAAATGTTTGCTAATCAGTTTATTTACAAAAATATTTTATAAAAATTTAACTTTTAAAAAATTTGGTAATAACCATTCAAAGACAACAAACAATCAGAGCAAAAATAATAGTTATTCGCACGATTTCAACCCTGATTCAACATAATCTTTATCGAAATCCAGTTACAAGAATATATTGATAACATAACATCAAGATATTTAAATATTAAGTGTGTTGAGTTACAGTTCATGGCTTATATTTTGTGGCATTTTTCAACGCATTAATAAACCATACCACCAGAGGCCATTTCCCTGAATAATAAAACAGAAAACATAACTTCAACTTTAAAGACATGAAATATTCAGGATGGGAAAATTGTAGTGGCAGATTTCTCGCTTTCATGAACTTTAAATATATTGTTAAAATTAAAATTCACCTTTTGAAAAAGATAATATTATTTATAAAATATTGCACTTAGCTTTTTTATAAGATATTGTGATGAATAAAATATTTATTCTAGGTAATTAAATAACTGAAATAAGAAAATTGCACTAGTTTTCGAAATTAAACTCTAATATTCTGTTTCTTAGCACGATTTAATATTGCCTTGTGTAACTTACAACTTTTAGAATCTTTTCTCGCTTTCGTTCAGAGGCAAACGGTCTATCATATTTTAATTGATACTTTGATAAAAACCATTGATAAATCTGCCATAAAAATATAAATCTTGCAAAATAATAAAATTGTTGCAGAAATTGTATAGAAGTTAGCTTATATATATATATATATATATATACATACATGAAATAATTTACATTTAATACTTTTAAAAAATGCATTTTTTTTCTCCTACACAGATTTTATTTATTCTATTATTAAAATAATATTAAATTAATGTTCTATAATTTTCTTCTCGACAATATATTAATATTTGGAAAGTAGTGTCTAATTTTATATTTTTGATTTCCAGATTTTATATATATCTTCAATTTTGAAAATTTCTTTATTTTTTTAATATTTAGTTCGAGGGTTTGAATTCGTTTTCTATGTCATTTTCCATGATTTTATTCTGCTTTTACTGATTATTATTTTTCTGTCTAGTCTATATGTATATGCCTTGCTGATTAAAATAAAAAGAAACGAAAGAGATTGTATTTTTTTTTTAGTTTTTCCTTTATACATGCACTCGCTTTGAAGTCTATGGAAGATATAGCAGATTTTTTTACAGAAAAAATTATATAAGCTTATATACATTACGCCAGTAAAAATCATTGCGGTTATTATATTTATTCACTGGTTTTTCCATGATTTAGGTTATATTTTAAAATAATCGCAATTTTAATTTTATAGCACTTATTTATTAGAATATATTATTCAGATAAAGTAGAAGCTATTTTTGTGGTCTCTCTTAAATTGAGAACTGTAAACACGTTTAACGATCAATGAAACAAAACAGTTCCTTGATTTCTTCCATCTTTCCTTCTTTTTAAGAAATTATCCAATTTAATTCTCAAGGTTCTAAATTCACATTTTTTAAACTATGGAAAAATCTAATCTATGGGAAGTTGTACTTTTTAATTTTTTAAGTAAGAAGAAAACCTTTACAAAATCAGATAATTTTTATTAATCAATCCTCATTGGCAGCATTACTTAGACAAAATTCTCCTTTTCTTTAAAATACAAACAAGTTGATACTTTTTGCCCAATATTTAGTATTGTAGATAATTTATATTTTTATCTTTAGGTTCAATAAATTCCTTTTTGAAACGAAATTAGCAAAATATTTATTGAATAACAGATATTGTAAATAATTTAATATGAGATCAATTTTGAAAAGTGCATATTCAATTTTATATTGCAGACTAAATAAATAATTACTCCAGAAAGGATTCACCATTTGTTATAATTTAAAATGAATGTTACTGCTTAATTTAAATAAATGGTTCTCAATATTAATTATTGTTGTACTTCATAGTTAGAAATGAAGATCAAACATATCTCAAAAGTTGGAGATAAATTAGATTATTTAATTAAATTTATCAGAAGCCATGTAATTTTTCAGAACATAGATTAACATTTCCTTTGAACGAATATGCGTGAAAGACAAATTAAAATTTTTATAGTATTTTAAATTTGAATTTAAATTTTGTTTTTTTAGAAATTATTATGATTACTTTCAAAGATTTACTTCACAAAAGTTTTAAGCAATTAATATATTTTTATCTTCTATTTGTATTAATTTTTTCAAAATATATAATCATACCTAAAACATTATCAGTATGTTTTCTGCTGTATTTAGAATATATTTTTGTGCTTTTTCTTCATATTATTTAAAATTATGTTTTCCTTATCCACAAAATGTACAATTTATTTCTCACCAAACGAAAAAACACAGGCTAAACTGTAATTGATTGGGAGCAAGTTAGTTAATAATTTTGATATCAGTTTGCAATAATTAAGTTGATAATAGTTTAGTATCATTTGCATTTTATGTATGTGAAATTGATAGATAGTGTCGAATTCATTTTATTAATTGTTCTTAAAGAATAAAGTAACAATTTAAAAATGTTAAGCATTTTTCTCTGTATCTAAAAAATATACTAAATTAAAATGTACAGGTGGACTAAAAACCCTATACATTATTGGTAAAAAATTATCATTTAATATTTATTGAAATTTTTTATTAATTTTAAATTTAATTTTACGGTTTAAAGGGTTGCCTTTCAAATAAATATTCCTAATTGAAAGATTGAATTACAAATAAATTTTTCCCCAAGAGTCACATTTACATCTCTGACCACTAAAATTTCAAGATTCATATATATAAATTTTAGTTTTTCATACTTTAATTGTTTTTACATATAAAAATAAAACTTAACAAAAAGTGATGTTTAGATAATGAGCCTCCAAAAAGCCACCTGTTCTAAAATGTTTAGAATTTTCACTTACATATATTTTTTTTTAATTTACAGTGTTACTTTCTCTCAACTCTAATCCTCTACCAAATAAAGCACACTCAAACTTCTGCTGTTTTCTCGTAAAAAATATTTTATCTCTGAAAACCCCTTTTCAAAATGATTTGATGACAAGAGCGAAAGTTGCCAAACAATGCCTAGCTGCTTCTTGGCAGCAAGAGATAAAAAAAAAAAGAGCGAAAAGAGTTCTACTTAAAAATAAACGCTGCTGAGCGAGCCAGATTTTTCTTTTATTATTTTTTCCCGTCGACTTGTTATTGTTTTTCTCTTGAGTTTTAAAACTGCAATCTAGGATGTTAGTAAATTAGGAATTTCCTGTTTCATTACACGACCCTGACATGTTGAAAGTTATCTTTTGTTCTCTTGTTTTAATTTAGTGTGCTGGATTTCGTTAAACCAGGATTAGGTGCAGAAATGATACAGATGGGAGATATGGTAATTTAGACTGTGTGAAATTATAGTGCCTCAAGACCCTCCTCGACGACCATATAGTTGCCGGCCGAAGATTAATGAACAATAATTTTAAATATTCCAACAGAGCTCTAATTAGTAACCGAACAATAGCATCGATAATAACTAGACTTAGAACAAAGCACATAAAAGGAAAGCACATGTCTCAACTGACGGAAGTTGCACAAATCATTGCCCAAACTGCCCTAATGTTCAACCCCTTTCTCCATAATATATTCTTACCTGCCCAGCAATTCAAGCCAGGCTTTTCAAGATCAGCCCAAATGACCCAGAAGATTTGATCTTCTCTGATAAAGCTCTTGTGGTTGCCGAAGCTGTCTTCGACAGCTTCGCACCGATCTAAGGATTCTTTTTTTTACAATACATCATGGACAATACATCATGGACATGCCAACAACAACAATGGTGATGTGAAGGATTCTTAGGTACAAGATGTATTTCGGAAAATTTTACGTTACAAGATAGAATAAAATTGCTTAAAGGTACTAAATGTGGAGTAAGAAAGGAATGAAAAAAAAAGCTTTTATTTTATTTACTTGAATTGTGAGTTCTAAATGTTTTTAATTTATTATTAAAAACGTTACAAAATAGATGCTAAAAGGCAAATTTTATTGGAAATTAAAATTAGAACATTTTTAAAGCTCTTTATTTTAAGAGGAAATATTATGTTATGGAAGCGTAGCTAGTCGTGATTGGGCCCTGCATCAAAATTCAGAGGGGGTTTTATTTGAGGGCCTTTTAACACTTTACGATTGTTTTCTTTCGCATGTTTGGGCCCCTGTAGCGGGGGGGGGCGCATCATTGATAGGTGGTAGCTACGCCCTTGCTTTTCAAGCATCATATTTATCTAAATAAGTATGTAATTGAAACAAAAACTTTTTTTATTCCCTCTCAAATTTCAAATTTTATATTTCTGAATAGCATAATTTAGATAAACCATCAAGAAACATCAATAAATGAGGCAATTTAAATTTGTTTAATGATGCGTTTAAACTTTAAACTTGTTTGCATCCATTTTTATAAACCGTGAGAGCAGATATTTGAAGAGGCAAATTGTGAGAAAAATCTTATGCTAATACTTAAATCAAACACAAGAAATGAGATCATACCTTAGAAGTAAAATTTGTATTCTAAAAATCTAAATAAAGAATTATTTTATCAATTAAATTATTAAAATAAGTATCCTCTTAACAAGATAAACAATAGAAAGAATAGTTATGTTTATAAGCTAACGCATTATTTATTTATTTATTTTTGGCATTGACATATTTCCTTAATAATGCTTTAAATTTCTCTGATATTGTTCGAATTTAGTTTTCAATTGATGGGAATCACATCTATCAATTTCTGCTACATTTCGATAATCCTCCCATTCTTTCTTTTGGTGTGTCTATTTTTTTATTATAGAGTGTACGAGTGTTTATAACTTAAATGTATCCGACTATGTTTGGAACCGTGATTTTTCAAAAGCGTACAAACGAATATTTTTTTTTTATTATTCAGTGTCACTTAGGTTAGATTACCAGTATAAAATTGTTTTAAGGATATTATTACAACAAAAATTATTTAAATGTAATATTTGGGCAAAAAATGTGCATAGAATTACCTATTTTCAAAATTATGAAAATAGCTTCAATTATAATAATATTTTGCCTATATATAGCTACGAAATTTTCAGAGAGCCTGAACTACGAACTTTGAAAATTCATATTATTTTCGGAGTTACAACCAATTGAAATAATAATTGGTATTTTTTTGCTAACATTTTTTCACTCTGTGATGTATCAAAATATGGATAAATCTAATTCTAAGTTATATAGTTCAAAAATTCCTGTTCAGACTCTATATAGAGGTCTGAATCATGTATAGATAAAATATTATTATTATAGAACCGTTTTCGTAAAAGCAGAATATTTGAAAATTGGTAATTATAATATATTTTTGTTGTAAAAATATACTTAAAACAATTTTATGCGTCTATTCTAATCTAACTGACTCTGACAGTTAGATTAGAATAGACGTATATAATTTTTAAGTAGTATTTTGTAAATACTAAAACAATATTCATTTGTACTACGTTTTTGAAAAATCACGATTCCGAACGTAGTCGGATACCTTGAAGATATTTTACACCCACAGAAGTGCAAAATAACGTATATAAGTATAACAAAATAATGTATATAAATACAGATCTTGCGGCATCTCCGATAATCATATGACATCTGGTGTTCAATACGGTGATTGATCAGAATCAGCGTCTGATGCAATATTCCATATACTCACTTAGAAATATGTAAACGTATCCGTTGTTTTGATTAGGTAAGCTTCTGGTTAAAATGTTATTTTCCATCATTCTGGTAAGTCAAAAGAATTAATCATCACACTTCATATCTTGAAGGGTTTAAGACTATTATAAATTAAAGAAATAAAGTCTTTCGAAAGAAATATTAAATAGAGGAATTATTACACACATATGTACACTCACTTTCAAAAGTTAAGCACGGAGAGGAAAATGCTGATTTCCGGAAGCCAATCAGAATTGAAGAGGACGCAATTCGCTGCAGAGGTAGATGAAAGTATGCAAATATGTTAGATAACAGCCAATCGCGCTTTCATGTCAAGAAATAAGCAAAAATAGCAGTCTTATAAAAAGCCAGCTTTATGAAGGATTACAGAAGCTGATTGTAAGTGCTGATAGAACGTGTTTAAAACTTTCGTACAATTTGTTTTCAAGACATACGTGTTTCTATGACTTCCAGAAAACGAATGGAAGATTCTGAGCGCTGGCGCGCTGCGGGGCGCATTGAAGCAGGGCAGTCGATCACAAATGTTGCTCTTTTCTTCGGCATTCATCATTCTGTAATTTCACGTTTATGGAAACAATTCCAATCCACACACACAGTTGTTCGAAGGCCCGTAGGCGGACATCCAAGGGTTACAGCCCCGCGGAAGATCGATATATTGCTATTGTAGCCAAGCGGAATCGCAGAGTGACCTCCACACGTGTGACATCTATGGTTACAGCGTCCATTGTTAAGGCTATATCTGCAGCTATTGTACGCCGAAAATTACATATGAATAGACTGTATGTCCATGTACCTCGAGTTTGTGTTCCTCTATCCGTCCAATCAAGAGGGGCACGATTAAAGGGTGCCGGGAATATGGCAATTGGACTGTGTCTGACTGGGTAATGTCATGTTTACTGATGAATAAAGATTTGCTGTAGAGCCAGATGACAAGCGTATAAGGGTATGGCGTAAACAAGGAAAACGCAATCAGCCACAAAACATCACCGAACATCACGCATTCCGAGTGGAAGCATTATGGTGTGGGCAGGGATTCATTAGAATAGCGCACCGACCTGCACATCTTTAAACGGGGTTCTGTGACGGCTGTCCGGTATCGAGATGAAGTCATAGAACCCATACGTACGCTGCAGCAGTTGGCGCTACTTTTGTTTTAATGGATGATAACGCACGTCCCCATAGAGCTGGCATCGTCGATGACTACCTGGAGAGTGAAGGGTTTGCGTGTATGGCGTGGCCAGCATATTCGCCCGACCTTAATCCCATTGAAAATCTTTGGGATGCTCTCGGCCGTGCTGTATCTTCACGTTTCCCACCTCCAGCCACTCTTATTGAGCTGGAAACTGCTCTACAAGAAGAATGGCGATTGCTTAATTCTGCGGTGGTTGACCACGTAATTGAAAGCATGGTCAGTAGGTGTAAACTTTGCATACAGATGAGGGGGATCACATACCCTATTAAAGTCCTCCCCCCCTTTTATGCTGTTTATTTTCACTTTATACATAATTCTGTTTAAGTCTCCAGTATGACATTATCTGATAACTTACAAAAATTTAATATTGTTTTCATTTCTGTATATAACTATTGATTTTGTTTTATGTGTAAATACATATGCTACTTTACTGCCAAATTTTGTGTCAATCAAAGCAATATTGTTGATTTTTTTGTAATTTTACATCTTCGTGCTTAACTTTTGGAAGTGAGTGTTATATATATATATATATATATATATAAATATATATATATATATATATATATATATATGTATTTATATATATATATGTATTTGTATATATATATATATATGTGTGTATTTGTATATATATATATGAATTTGTATATATTTCAATTTTTATACATACTTACATGCATACATATATGTATTAAGAAAAATAAAAAATGAGATAAAAGTAATAATTTATGTAACATATAGTAAAACTTTCGAAAAATAAAATAAAACAAGTACGTGTGTGTTTGATAAATACACTCTCTTCATAAAATTCTTCATATTTATACTTCATAATAACTTCAGAATATAATTCTCGAGCCAAGATGTACAAATAATATTTTGGAATTTTTAAATCAATAAAGAAATATTTTGGAATGTATGATGATTTACCAATTAATTTTCTATCATTAAATTCCATTAAAAGTGTCATTAAAAACAGGGGATTTGTAACAGAAAGGAACGGTGTAGAGTGTTTTGGCTTTACATAAAACGCTTATCATGACAAAATTGTTTAAAATTCTTTTTATCTATAACTGTTACAACAAAAATTGTTTAACAATTTCAATTTTAGAGAAAAATCTCTTTTTAGAACTTGTTTTTCTAATCTTTATATTTACAAACTTAAATCGTATATCCGTTTAATAAAATATATTTCAAAAATATCATCTAAGATCTTTTTGTGACAAATTTCTTTTAGCACCATTTATTAGCCTTAACAGAAATCGTTTCAAAAACAAAAAGAAAATGATTTATTAAAATGATGACTCAACCGGTAGATCATATTATTATTACTGACGCTTGTAAATAAGAATGTGTCAAATTAAAAATAATGTAAAATTTTCAAATAACACTAATAAATTTAGTATTTTTAATCCTCCTTTTTTTCCACTCTTTTATTAAGTATAATATTTTATTCATGCAACCTAAATTTTACATTTTAAAAAGCAACTTTAGTAAGTTTGATCAATGTGAATGTATTTTTTTAATTTAGTGATTTCATAAAATGGACCACAAATAACCAGATTGCAGTAAAAAATTGGATAGAAAACAAATTATAATTGTGTATAATTATTTAGAAGTAACAACAATTGAGTGTGTGTGTGTGTGTGAAATCATTGAAATTACTTTCTTCTTGTTCGGAATAATTCGTTTCTTGAATACTGGAAACGAATAAAACTACGAGTTTTATGAATGATATGACAGCGCATTGGAATCATGGGGAAAAATCTTCAGACTGATTTAGTTTGACCGCCAATTTGGTGTAAGTTTTTGGTCTTTTGATCGCTAAAGCTAGGTAATTAACTTATGCGATGTATTCATAAATATAAATACTTGTAAATAATATGTATATAATTAGCATGTAAAATATAAGAACGAAAATCCCTCTCCTACTTAGCATTATATAATCCTTTCAATGTTTTATAATCCAATACTTGAAGTAGAAATACTGTTGTTTTGTGTTTCCATTCACGCCTGAATTAATTAGCAATATGTTTAAAATTTTAAGATATTTAATAAAAATTAATTATATTTCTTAAAAGAGTTATTAGAATGAAGCGTAGCTCTTAAGAAATTCCACGTTAAATTTCAGTTAATAATTCTTAATCAGATTATTATTACTCTTAAATCAATTTAATCACCCATAATAATTTATCAAATTTTTAATCAGTCCATTGCTGAATAATATTTAACTAAGAATCCAAAAAATGATTGAAACTACTTTTAAGCTATTTCAAATTTCAAGGTATAAGTGGAGCCGACATTTATACCTTAAAACTTTCAAAAACTTTCTTCTTAATTTAATAATTACCATCTTACTTTTTTACAGCCAAACTATTTTTTCAAAGTTGATTTAGCATTACTTTGTCTTTATTTTGCTTTTTTTTTATTATTCTTTCCATTCAATGGGGAAAAAATCTTTGCTTACAATTAAATCTGCAGGGGAATTGAATCTGTTATAATTATAGTTTTTTGTCTATCTGGATAAATATTTTTGTACTAATTTTTATATTCAATTGCATTACAATATTCTTTTTTTTATCCTAGAGTTTTTTTTTTATCTTATAATCATAGAAAAAATTTATTAAATAATAATTTAACTCCCGTTCAACGCCAGGTGTTTCATCTAATTTATGTGGACGAAGTAACCGAGTGGCCGTGGTCATAAACTCATGGCTGGTTTTGGTCAATCTAGGTTCGAGACCCGTAACCATTGAACACCCGCCTGTAAAGGACCTAATGCACGTTAAATCTGTTGAGATTTAAAATACGTACGTTGGTGTGTTATGGAAATTTGGCAATGTGTACTACAGCTCACTGTTGTTGTCTTCCTCACTCGACCGAGGTTCAGATTTATGCAGTCGGCCACCCTCAAGTAGCTTCAAAGGATGACATAAATAAACAATTAATAAGCTAATTTATAAGTATCATAATTATAAATGGGAAATGAAAACTATTAAGAGCTTCAGATATAAAATATATGACCATTTTTGAATGGAATCGTTCCATAACCTGATTAATTGAGCTTTATAGTCAAACGAATTTGCTCAATAAAATGTAGTAAGTTCTAAATTTTTTAGACAGGGTAAAGTAAAATAGTTGGCTACGTTTCTTAACCTTTCCTGAAATAAAATATTTTTTGTTTATTAGATGAGAATACCTTTGTAAATTTATTTTCCGTTTTTTATAAAATTCACTAGACATTAACTGTGTTCGAGTGAGTGGTTCACTTGGCATCATATCGAAGGTTGAAAATCACTCCCCTAAAGGATAATGCCGACTAAAAGTAAAGGAGATATATGCACAAACTTTTTTTCTTATATTGTTATATTTGGGCTTACATTTTTAAATGTTAAAGAAAACTACCAAGAAAACTGCCATACACAATTGAAACAAAGGAAAAATATTTCACAATGAGCATTTTGGGGCACAACTAAATACGCAAGAAGTATATAAAAATGATTATTATTTCTATAACATGCGATTGGGTGTTTAAAAGCAATTTAAATTTAGAAACATTTCTCAATAAAAAATAGCACGATAAAGAACACATTATAATCAAGTATTACAAAATAGGAATGCAATATTGATCACACATTTACTAATAACTACATATTAAAAGAAAGCTCTAAAATGACCAAATTTTGATCTACATATATTTTGTAAGGCAATAGTTAAAAGAGAAAATTTAATACCCTACGGGTCTATGAATAATCAATGGCATGGTTAGTAGTTTCCAAATTACTTATCCAGGTTCAGAAGCAAATTTATTAGAAACATAACTTGAATTAAAAGAGGGAATCATTTCTATTTAATTCTTTGACCTGTTATATACTTACAAAATTACATCCCTTATTAAGGTATCCGAATACTTGCGAATACTTTTTTTTTTTAAAAAAAAGTGGAGATATGGGGATTTTTCTTTTTGCGGCTATTAGATTTATTTAGCACATTTTAAGAAAAACATGCCAAAATTAAGAAGATAAAAAGAAATTATTATTACTAAAATGGGAAAAAATTTGTAAAAATTTACAAAAAATCACATAAATGGGACCGTTTTGTATTCAAAAGTTTATGAATAAATGTTCAATTTTGATGTGTTGCGCTATGGTATTCATTTTTGAAATGTCCTTCAGTATAAGATATATTTTATTTTTTACAAAAACTAGAGCACTTTATCTTAGTTATCATATGAAATTGCTTAAAATAACAGTGATTATATTAATATAAGGAATTGGAAATTTTGTTATAAAACAGTGATTTATAAATCTGAAAGTTATGATACTTTTACTATTATGCATAACATATACAAAAAATTTCAGTTAGTTAATTTCAAAAACTTTTTAGCAATCGCTGTCCCCGTTTGAGCATTTTAAAAAAACCTCACTTATTTCAAGTAAAAACTCGCTCAAAGTATGACTCCTTTTTAAAGTAATGACATCTGCTTTTACTAAATCACTTGTAGTTTTTGTTCTATTGAACGGAAAATAATACACTTGGTATTTTTATAAAGCTAATAAGATAGTCTACAAATTAAATCATAAAAAATTGTCATTTTTTTCCTCAAAATTCACAATTTTAGGGTAGTCGGATACCTTAACTGCAAATGTATTTCTAAAAATCATCCATAAAAAGAGCAATTACGTATGTGTATGTTTACGTGTGTGTATGCAGAATACATCCAATAAGTTACTTCCATTAAAGTATGTAATTCTCTTTTACATGTAAAATGTTGCTTCAGAAATCTTACAAACTTCTTCAATGAAAATATTTAATTTTTTTTTTTTTACCATTTCAAACTTCAATAAAGGAAGCTATTACTCAAATTTCAACATTTTTATATTCTGAAATTTGAATGTACTTATAGAACAGAGATATAATTGGTTTTCCATCTTTTCCAAATTACCTTAATGTATTATTTGATCAATTTTATGTAATTTAAAGGAACCGAAAGAGTATCAGTTTGTAACATAAGACAGAGTAGAAAAATGCTAATGTATCACATAAATCATGTTTCTGCTTAGCAATCAACTTTATCTGGTTGAAAATTAAGTTACTGGAAATTCGCGGTACTTGAAACTTCTCAAATATTTGATTTCACCCATCATGCGAAAAGAGGCTGATGGATTACATTTAATAAAGTCCTTAGAATTGATTTGTCTATTTATTAGATTTATTTAAATCTTAATATATTGTTGGAATGAATTTCCATCGTTTAATTTTATTAATAAATTGTAACACGCCTTTATATATTTCTCTTTTTGTATTCTGTTTTTGATTATATATATATAAGTAGAGAATCTAAAAATTAATGCAAATTTAAAAAATTAAAACTTATGACTAAGCCTAAATTTCTATGAAAATGTTGAACTCAATCGAAGTATTAATTTATATAAATTCATTTCTTATTTGTACTTTTCCATAAATTTGATACCATCATAGTTATTTAACGTAAGACTCTTATGTTATTAATTAAATTACGAAGTTCTTTTTATCATTGATGTAGTATAATATATTCAACTAGCTGTCTTATTCTCGCTTTGGCTTCTATAAGATAAAATATGGGTTACTTTAAATTTGAACAATATATTCAACGAGTTATAAAATAGAGGAATGCTAAATGAAAACATACATTAAGGAAACAATTGTTACAAAGACTGAGAAGCAATTTCTAGATTCAGTACAACACAACACAAGTAAAAATCTTACTAAAAGATCAACTTAGATGGAACTTTTCTAACTAAATACCAGTGATTCTCAACCACAGTACAGCGGCACTTTCTGTTCCACCAAATTTTTTAAAAATTATTAATTATACTCTGAGAGAAAAAAATCCGGAACAGATTCATTCAACCGTTTTATAGATATAAACTAAGAGTATTCGTGGTATATTTAACTTGCTAATTCGAGGATAGATGGAGGTGTATTAGATATAAGCAAAATTCTTTTAAACTTATTTATTATTAGTGTGTCATTAAATTTTGAAATAGTTAAAAGTGCACCGCAACAAAAAAGGTTGAGAATCACTGTTTTAGATACTTCAAATTCAATAGTAAAAACAACTTTAAGTTTTTTAACTAGGGATAAATTTCTTTGAAACAAATATTTAACACACCTTTTCATGGCCTTTTCTCTTCTTAACCATATCCTATCATTCCTAGCCTAGCCATGTAAGGAACCATAACAATTATTCTCGATTTTGTTATAAATTGTCCATTAATTTTCATTACATATTTGAGTAAAATTATTAATGAACTACTTACACGATGAATAACATTTTAGAAGGCGGAGGTCTAAAATATTTTATATTTTTTGAATATTCAAAAATGTAAGAATTTATTACATTTGCAAGAAAAATTGTACAATATATTAACTAAATTTTTCTTTTTACACCATTTTTCTGTTATTTAGATTTCAATTTTCCTTATGGAATTCAATCTCTGGTCAGAATTATTAATCTCATATATTGTATCTAACAGACTAGGTATAAAAAATAAATTGTTTTTTTTTTAAAAATAGTGTTTAAATTTTTTTATTTTTTAGTAATTAAATTTTTTTTTGTAGTAGAACGCTGTACTTAATTCAAGGAAGGAGCATATACAGAATTTGATAAGTGAAAAAGAAAAATATTTATGCATTCACAAACAAGGGGAAAAGTTTAGAAAATTATTTTTTATCCATAAATTTTACATACCACACGTAAGTAATTAAATATTCGTTGATAGAACGAAGTTTGCAACATAAAATCCTTTTAACGTGCATGAAATGAGCACAAATAACTTTCTGTTTTGTATCTTATTGCAATCATTATTTCTTCGTTCTTTGTGAACTCAGTTAAATCAGTACATATTTTGTTCTTTTGGTCGGCATAATGATGCAACCATGTTGGGATATTCGCTTTTCGATAATAATAATGCAACTTAATTAAATAATGAGACATAAGAAAAAAACATTTTCCCAATAATGTCTTCTATATTCTTTTGTAATGCGTATAAAGCAAAAAATAAAAGTAAAAATAACTACGTTATGTTTTTTTAATTAACTGAAAATACATTACGGAAAAAATGGGTAATAAACTTAATAAATTTAATGGAATTCACCATAAAAAGTGAATTTATTATACTTATCCTTTTTAAGAAATCCATCGTAATTTTGTGAGCATTATTATTTCATGAATTACTTAATGTAAGTTCTTAAATTCACCACATTTTATTAATATAATATAATACTTCAAAATCTCACTATGCTAAAAACCTATTTGTGGAGACATTTTAGTCAATTAACTCTGATTTTCGTCTTAAAAAACATTTTAAAATAGAGAATTTTAAATCAATTTAAAAAAAAAACATTCTTAAATCCTCGTGAACCATAAAAAGAGCATTTTACAGAAGGGGCATTTATTCTTCAGGGCTTACAGAAGTAATTATGAAACCATTAAATAAGGAAAAAGAAGAGAATTTAGAAGTCCCCTGAAGGATTACAAATTTTTACAATAAATTTACAGAAATTTTCAAAAGCATTTCTGGTGGAAGTAATTTGGTGAAAATCAGGAGGCCAATTTACATTAATGCCCTTGAGAGCCAGTCTTAGGATCCTTTTTTCTCTGAGAAACTTGGACCCCCCCATACACAGAAGTAACACCTGTAATACAATTTCCTCGTCGACACCAATACTATAATCATACAAAGATGACGAAACCTAATTAAGTTTGTTCAAGTAACTTTTAAAGTTACCTTGAAATACGAGAAATTCGGTAATTTTGTAATTAGTATAAAAATGATGGTACGGTAGTCTTATTAATCGACCGAAAAATTTCTTTGTTAAGCTCCCCTTATTTAAAATGAGATGGTTCCAAGACTCCACTGTATTTTTTCTTGCACTCTTGTAAAATGGTTTAGTGTCAATTTTGAGCTTGATGGCAAACTTTGCAAGCCAATGGGCCCCCTAATATTCAAAAACGCCTGTGTGTCCGCGAACAAATGCAAAAACCATTGAGATGATTTTATCATTAGCGCCAATTAAATATTATCCCATTAGAATAAAATATTTCATAAAAAATTCTATCTTGAATATATTGTTTTACTTTAGAAATATGAGATAACGTTTCATTTTTTCTGCACTAAATCATATTTCATGTTGCTAATTTGTGTGCTGCTATATTTCATATGTGAGATTAATATATACCCAAGCGTATTTTATTTTTCTAACACTAAATGGGGCAATGAACGAAACATAAACTAAGGAAATAAGTGCAACTTTTCCTGACAAAAAGGTGTTTTTAGAAATGAAAGAGAAGAAAATGTAAGTTGCATTAATTTATTTCAATTATATAGAAAACATTTTTTATGTTGTTACTTTTAGTTTTAATGGATATATTGTAAATTAATGTAGGATTACAAAACAACATGAGAACTATTGACAACTGATTGCGATCAAGTGTAATGGGGTTAGTTTTACTATCTTAAATTATCTATCGCTATTTAGGATTTTTACGTATTATTTCTTAATTTTGAAAAAGAAAAAAACCTTGAAATATTAAAAAAGATCTTAGGAAATAATTTGCCTCAGATGGAAATTTATCTTTCTATAAAATCATACATTTATATCATTCACATCAATTAATAAGATTTATTAACACATTTTAAATCATTTAATGATTTATGTATAGTTATATTTATAAAAATGAATACAAGAGCTTCAGTTTAAATTAAATTTTATCCATTTAGATACTAATTAAACACCAAGGGAGAAAATGAATATATAATTTATGCATTTTGTGGAAAATAACCTAGAAATGTAAATGATATCCGTGTCAATGCAATAATTTTATTAAATTGCATGCCTTCTAGATTTAAATTGATATTTTAAATTAAGATTTGTATCTAAAAACAGTAAAAAAGTTTGGGATTCTGTAGATACAGCACGAAAAAAACTCTTAAAAATGAATTTTCTTAGAAATATGAAGAGAAACTTTTTATTGCATCCTAAAGGGCAGTTAAAACATTTAAAAAGAAAAGACCTAAAAACTATTCGTTAAAGCAATGTAACGTAATGAAACTCATAACTGCAAATCCTTTTTGTCTTTAATTGATAAAATATGACAATTGCTCACTATTTTAAGTTTGAAGAGCACACAATAGCAAATTTCGTGATCATCTTTATGATAGCAAAGAGAAATCTTTCATGATATGATATCTTTCTTAAAGTAACGGTATCTGTTTTTCGAAAACACTTGTATTTTTTGTTCTAGTGCACAAAAAAAATAATAAACTTGGTATTCTTATACAGCTAATAAGAGGGCCCATAAAATAAAATCATAAAACAAATTTGTCAATTTTTGGCAAAATTTACAATTTTAGGGTACTCGGATCCCTTAATATATTCTTTAATAATTTGCAATGTTTCAATTTTCAGATTCCAAAGTAATGTATCAAAAATAAAATTATGTAATTAAAACTGAAAAAGGTACTTGCTAATTTAACTTTTATCACATAATATATGAAACACAGAGTGCGAGCGCTATATAAGGATTAGACAATGTTTTTACAACAAAAAGTTTTTATAGCTCATGGATGAGCTCACAATAAATAACGAATTTAATAAAACACAATTTAACCTTATAGTATAAGTTGGAAAAATAAAATGTGCCATTAAAAAGAAATCAGTTAATGAGAAATACATAAACTCATGATATAGGCACGTCTTTATTTTTACTTTATTTATTTATTCTATAATTTCGTACAAGGAGCTGCTCAACAGGTTATTGGTAACGGATCTCATAAATAGATAACTGTTAATTGAAGGGCAAAGCCTAAGCAGGTATTTTACATATCAAATGTTTAAATGAGGACTTGAAAGCTTATAACATTTTAACATGCAACAGCCTCTATTATTCTTACAAGAATTCCATCTTAAATCCCCAAGATATAATTCAATTTTTCTTTCTGAGAAAACTCTAAAAAAAAATCTTTCCCCATAAAAACCGAAAGTCGATATCTTTAACTAACTTCACTTAACACTATTACGAAGTTAGATAAGTTGCTTCATGAATTTTTAATGACTTATGACCAACATTTATGCGGCTTGAGAAGAAAAAAAAAGAAAAGAAGTTTATTTGGCCAGTTGAAAGAGAAATGGTTAACAAATATAAATATTTTAAGATTAACTATAATTTACTCGAACGAATAACATTTTCGTTGCAACGAAATATTGATGACGAATAAATAGGGAGAATGATGCAAATTCCTCGTTTTTTTCTGGTAAATTGAATAAAACACTTGAATAACATGCTGCTTATTTACACAAGGTGACATCTAATATGGTAATGATTATAAATGGAAACAATAACTTGCATAGAAAATATATTCTGGATAAAATTTCACGCAGTAAAATAGAAAGTACAATATCAAATATTATTTACATTTATCAATAGGGTTACTTAGCTAATTATTTTTGCTATTTTTCTCAATAGTCGAAAACTCAAAAGACGTTGGCATCAATTCCATTTGACTGAGTTCAAACTCTACAAAATATAAATGTTTATACTCGAGTGAAATTATAAATGTTTAAGCAATTTTCCTCAACAGAGATTTGAGATACTACAGATGGAAGAATCTTTTAAAAAAGTACGTTAACTCAAAAAAAAAAATAGTTTGAGAAATAGATTTTTTCTCAAAAAAATTAATCTGGGACAGCTGCATTTGAATAATTTACATACTTATATATTTGCGTTCAGAAAGATTAATTTTTATGCTACTGCGTATTATTCAGCGATGTTATTTCTTTTAAAGTAATAAAACATTTTATTTTATTAATGTGTACCTTCTAAGAAAATATTCTTTTCAAACAATTATGTTTCTTTTTAATTTATCTCAAAAAGGTACCAGAATTTTAACAACACGTAGTTTAAAGAAAGGAAAGGAAGAGTTCAAAATAAATAAATTAATTAATAAAAAAATCTCAAATTTTAGGTTGGCCAGGGCATTTAAATCATAGGCCTTATGTGGAAGTTTTACTATTTAAACAAAACATTACAGAGTTATAAAATAACAAGTAGGTTTTTATGTTAAGTTTTTTTAGAAAATTAGCAGGATGTAATATTTTATGAATAAGTAAAATTTTCCAAAACTTCTTTTATAATATTTTAAATAATGGACAAAGGAAGATTAAACTCGAAAATTTCTATGTGAAATATATCTTTCCAATATTAGATGCCATTCCGTGAAATGTCTACAACACATTAATTCTGTACATATTTTATGAAGATTTCATTCATTGCAAACATTTCTTATGTGTTATAAAATTTTTCGTTTGAATACTGCTTGATATTTTTACTCAAATCACTGATAAAACGTTATAGTTCTTGTTAAATCTACAACATTCTGTCTTCAAAATGACCTTTTTAGATTTACTAAATATTGCATTTGAAGTCAATCTATTCAAAAATAAATGCTTTCGAAACGGATTCCATACGAGAGTACTTTAGAGTCTGGAAAGCTCGGTTTAATGAGGAGCGAAGGGTGACCGAGTTTGTGAAAATGCGAAGCTCAAAAGCTGTCTTTTTTCGCTCCCGAGATTTCGTTTAAATATAGTCATGTTCAACTGGAAATTATCACAATCATGTGATCTCAGTAAAACATTTTACTGATAGATTCGCATACGTGGGTGAAACAAGATTGCCTTATCCTGATTTAAAAACGCGGAAGTTTCAGTTTTTGAGAGATAAGGTTATGGCTGTTTCCCGTTAGGCGGGAAAACCAGAAATTAATTATCCCGCAAAGTCTTGGAGGGCTCAAGACCAATATGATAAATTTAATCTCGAGATAAAATTAAGTGAATAATTTTTTTTCTCTAATGGGCTGTGGATTGGTATTTCTACCTTTGCAGACCTAGTACATTCCCCAGGAGCTGGCATCACTTTTTAGTTCGGCACCATATAGGCAATACCAATTGCCGCAAGTAATTTTGACGCCCAGTTTAATCTCCAGAGGGAGGCACTTCAGCTCTGACGATGCGAACCTGCAATAGGATATTTAATTTTGCGAGAGCACTTAAGCCAAACAGACACCTAGAGATCTTTTACATGCCGTATATCATGGCCGCTGTCGATTTTCTGCATCAGGAAAATACACCGACTTAGACCGGAGTCAAACCCCAACCTTGGGTACAGAAGGCCAGCGACAAACCAACCACGCCTCCCAGCGACTATTTAAGTGAATTTTTTTTTATGAATACTATAATATTATTCCGATATATATATTTAAGTGAATTATGACATATATGTATCCGGAATAATATTATAGTATTCAATAAGCAAAAAAAAATGTTTTTCACAAAAGTTCGAAAATGTTTTTTAAATATGGAAATGTTCTTTGAAAACTCAAACTGAGTTATTTTAAGCAGATTTTTTCTTTAAATTATCAAACCTGTTTTCTATATGCCTCACGTCACCTGAAACACTACAATTCTTTAGTTGCACTTTGAAATCTTCTCTGTCCTTTTTTTTTAATCTTTTATTGAATTTCTCGCATAAAAGACAATATAAATGAAGAAAAGATAATACAAATATTTTGGAAATACAGTTTAGATTTGTATAACTTCAATTTGAGAGATCTCAGTAATGATACTTAATAATAAAACAGGATTTGAAGCTCAATTAAGAAAGCTCCAGATTTGAGAGCGATTTATAACATCGAACTGAGCATTTTAAAAAATCGAAAATCTTATTAATATTTTCAAAGTTAAGTTTTATTAATATTAAGTTATTTGTTTTAACTAATAACGTAAGACTATTGTATTTTAAAAGTTAAATGACAAATTAATTAAATGATTGCAACAAAATCTTTGTTATACATATTAAACACAATAAATATGTTCTGGCCAAATTAAAATTAAATTATTTTCTATTTTTTTCCTCATTAGAATTAATTGCTATGAGTTTATTATCACAACAGTGCTACCCAACCTTTGATCGCAGCGGACCGCTTAACGTTTCATAATTTTACCGCAGGCCGGGCTGAGGGGATGGATTGCTTATATTTTAGATAATTTTGATTGAATAATTTAAATTTAATAGTATTTAAGTTTGTCTTTAGAATAAAATACAATTATACCAAAAAATGAATATAAAGGGTTTCAACATGAAATATCAAGTGATTTCCATGAAAAGTCACACAAAGCAAAGAGAAATAATCCACAATGAATAAAATGGAAATAAGTTAATGTTTCTAGGACAAGCCGGTATCATTCAATCCAAAGACCAGTCCACGGCCCGGGGGCTGGTGATCCCTGATCAACAGCATAAGACGCCATCTTCTTCGCCACATTAAACTTTGAAAATCATAGGTCATTTATTTTTTTTAATTATAAAGAAAATACTAATTTCACTTAAAGATTACAAAAGTGAGTTTTCTAAGTAGCTAACAATAAAAAAAATTGAAAGAAACTCTCGAGAAATGGTTCGTAAAGCAGCATTAACATTGTACAATAAACATATATACATTTATTTTTTATGATCAATGTGAAGTACTGTTTCTCTTTTATTTTATTATAAGAAAACTTTTTTTTCCCTTTCCATAATGATTCATAAAAATATATTACAAATGCGCTATTCTATAAGCAATTACAAGCAATTACAAAATATAAGTACGTATATATAAGTACCCGTGTGTTTTTAGTAATTATTTTGAAAAAATATAAAGTTCCTGAAAATTAAATGTGTAAAATTATAATCACATTAAAACTGAAATGATTAAAACTGAACACTAATCAATGAACTATTTTAAAAATGTTTCGTTATAAATTTTAAAAAAAAATATTTTGCTATTTTGACATAAAAGTAGTTGATATGAATATTTTTTGAACTGTGGTTTTTTAAATACTTATGGAAACATTATTTGAAAATGAACTATTTCTGCTTCAGAATGATAAAATTCGAAATATTTCAATAAGTGGTATAAAATTTTGAATATACATTATTATTAATAATAATTAGTTTGCTGTAATTTTTGACATATACTTTCGGGAATACGAATTTTAGTTTAAATGTTAAGTTAGTGCTAGTTAGTTAAATGTTAAGTTTACTTTAGTTAAGGAAGAACAAAACTGTGCTAATTTTGGATTTCAAATACTTGTATAAAGAACAAATATATAAGTTTTTTTTTGTAATCATATGTATTTTAAACATAAGAATAATATGTTTAACATATTGTTCATCTTTTGAAACTATTAAAAGTATAGAATTTTATTCATGAATAAGTTTTTATGTGAAACAAAACTTTTAGCATTCCTTCGAAAAAATTTAAAATTTTAAAACTTACTCGATATATATATTTTTAATTAGATATTATTGATTCAAATAAGTTTTCAAAATCATATGATTTAAAAGGGGGAGGGGGAAAGAATTCATTTGGCGGTGACTCTTTCACTCTGTCAAAAGAATTTGATGCGGAATCTGGTAGATTGATTATTACAAAATTATTCTCTTTTACTGATACCCGCCATATGGAGAAGCTGATATACATTAAACCTGTTGAAGTTCAATGTTCACACACAAGCAGAGTTGGATTCGAGTCAGATTTCAACCTCGACCATTCTTCACAATTGTATCGCTTCTAAACAAGACGTTCACGAACCAAAATTCTTTTTTTTTTTTTTTTTGACGTTCAGGTATTTTGCACTTATCTACGAATATAATCTGGAATTTTTTTTCCTTAACTTATTATTAAAACTTACGTGATTCGCTCCCCAGAGAGTGCCACCGTTTTCAATACAAGCGAGCATATGCGGTGTTCTCTGAAAGAAGCAAATCTTTTGCAAACACACACTGTCAAGGTCATTTTATTGAATTCTAAAGCCTTCGGAAAAGTTTAACTGATAGTAGTGCAAAGAAAAGAATCGTATTACTGAAGGGCGGATATACACGTCCGGGGCACATAACGGATGGGTTGAACGAGACGGATTTATACGCCGGCGAAACTCAAGGAATTCTCCAATTAATAAGTAATTTGTATTAAACAAAATATTTAGTGAACGTGAAAAATAAATAAAAGTATACCTGGAAAGAATTCCACTTTCCAGAACTGAACATTGTGGCTATAGATATGATTGTTTAAAACATTTTAATTTTAAATATTTTTAAAATAGGTATTGTGTAGAGTTTTTTAAAGAAATTAGAAAAAAAAATTGTTTTTTTTTCAATTATTCATATATGTTTCATTTAATACTTTTACTTCAAAATAACTTTTTAATAAAATATTTGTTGCATTTTATTGATCCTTTGATAGAATCAGTAAATTTTTTTGAAGTAATCAAAACAAATTAATCCTAAGTTGTAAAAATGAAATATAACTCATTCTTTTCTTTTACATACTTTCACACACTGGATCATGTATGTCAAGTACTTATATCGTTTTTTCCGAGTACGATCACCGCTTAGGGAAAAGTATTTTTGTAAAATCAAAAATGCTTCATTTAAACACAGAAAAAGTCTTTAATATCTATAAAAAGATTTGTTCACAGTTCAGTAATACAACTCAGATCCCATCATAAGAATTAAAATACTACTATTTGAATCTTTTTTGTGATTCCTGGCTAATTTAAAGGGGACATGATACGATATATATATAAAAAAAATTTGCTTTAATGGCTTTTACAATTTTTTTGCTTGTAACCAATATATCAATTTTTGTGCTAGTACAAAAGACTAACCATTTAATGTTTTTAAAAAAAGTTTTAAAATTTGTGAAGGAATTTTAAAATGTGTACTTCTCCTACAATAATTGACGCCTAAACATGAAATTTGATTTACAAATACGTCAAGCTATGTTTTACAAAAGTTGGTGTGGGCTTTCTGGTAGCGTGATTGATATTCGTACAGATACTTTTTTTTCTGAATGCTTATTGAAATTTTTTTAAAAATGTGTAAATTCTAAATTTAACTATTTAAAAAAATACGCATTAAATAATTGTATTTAAAATATCATGGAAATTAATTTGAATTAACAAAGGTAGTTACAGCTTAAATTATTGAGTACGTAATTAACCGAATTTGGCAGTTTTTAGTTGGTACCTATCGCAAAGAAAGAGTATGACTTTTAAAAAGTAGCTAACCTCTTTAATACAATACAATAATACAAAGGACAACAAAAGTAAATACTATCAAATATGAAAAAAAATTACATTTTTCTTCTTTTCAATATTTTCAAAGAAAGCATTGCTCAAATACCCCTGATTTTTTTTAAAGACAAGTATTAAATATTATTAATCTTCGTAAATTCCATTGTATGCATACACCACAGTTTTCATGATATATTTTAAAAATTACATATAATATTATTAAGGTGAAGAATGAAAGAGGGAGGGGGGATAGTGACACCTAAATAAAACTTACTCTGCGGCGTCTTTTTCGATATCATCCAGTGGGGAGCATTCCACCGGCACCCGATCCAAAATTGTAACGGCAGACAACACCGCAACTACGGTTAGCAGCCAGTCCACGTTGTCCCTTCTCATACTTTTCCTTTCGCTTGAAATTCGATCGGACTCAAGGTAAACGTTCTCCTTTGCGTTCAAAAATCCTTTAGCAAGTCCAGCCGTGTCCTCGACTAGCCCTTGCTACAACCTGCTTTTTTTGGCATGAGAAATTTTTACTTTTATCGTCTGACGAAACAGATGAAAATCGGTCAAAAGAAAGGGTGCACGGTTTCCAAGGTACGTCGCTCCCAGTGAGAGAGCGAAGCGCATCCGTAACTGTGGGTATGGCAGAGGTCCAGAAGAACTGTGATGGAGACGCAGCTCGGTCCCTGATTGGCTAAAGAAGGGTCACGTGATCCCAGGTTTGTACGATTTTCTTGTGGAGTGTGTCGCCTTCTCTGTGACTGTGTGAAAGGACGGACTGTGTAGCGACTTACGGAATATATTTCTCTCTCTCTCTCTTAGAATTGTATAGAAGAGACGTGGAAGAGTTATTCTTAGATGAAGGAGGGGGGGGGGAGTTATGCAGCAAAGGAGTGGAATAATGTTCGTCTGGGGTATTTTCTTGATTTTATCAAGGAGTACAGAGTTATGAAAATTCTTCTCCTCTCTCTTTCTTTCTTTCTTTTTTTTTTTTTTTTTTTGCTTTTCGTAATATGTGGAACAGATTTTAAATTTATAAGTTAAAAAATAGCGATGATTCAATTTTTTTTTGTTTTAGTAAGTTTTTACAAATGTGAAAGCAAAAATAAATATTTATCTTTTTAAAGTATATCCAATAAATTAGATTTAAAAATATAAGATAGAGGTGTTTTTAAGTACAAGTGTAAAAGAGAGGAACTGAAATGACTACTGACTGTATCAAAACAGATAAAAATATAAAATAAGTTTGAATCTAGTTTTAGGATATTTAACAATAAGCACTGAATACTTCTAAAATCTTTATGTTTAAACCAATGTGGATATATTTTGTAAGCCTTGTTGTGTGCGATACAAAGAATGATTAAACTCATTTATGCATAGATAAAAAAATTAGATCCTAGAATGAATAAAAGAAAACTACTTTACCTCGACAACTATGCCTTAAAAACTAATTCACCCTTTAATAATTAAATGAACGAAATACACCCAATAATAAATTCCGATCATCCTCGATAGTTTGATTTATATAGCAATAACTTTTCGTGATTGAGGATAAGAACTTCGAAGTTTATTTCGAGAGAAGAGTATATTGAAGAAAAATGGGGATTGGACACTCTTAAAATCAAATGCCTCTCTGCTCGAGTTTATGTGAAAGTTAAAACAGTCCAAAAAATGTCTTTGTTTCTGGACTTTGGAATGAATTTAGGAACATTTGTCACCAAATAAATGTAATTTTAGTGCGGTGGTAATTCAAATGTTCCAAATTAAATAAAAATACTCATCTGATTGAATTAATTAAATTCGAAATGTAAAGTTGAGATTGAAAATTCTATATTGCCGATAAACATCAATTTCAAGATTCACTTTTTCTTGACAAAATTACTGTATCGTCAGCCGTTTTCCCCCCTTATTCTATTTATTAGTTTGTAAGCATTAATGTTCAATTAGAACTAATCAAGGATTATTTGTGAAAGTTCTCGTAATTTCAAGCCGGAGTCAGATGATGAGACTTATCCCTGAAATATAGTACATGTTCGCTAAATTTCTACTCTCTACGTTACTCGGGTATTTTGAGACTCAATTTATCTTAACATGTGACCGTTAAATAGTTAAGAAACTTATACAGTTGAAACTCTAACTCTCCACTCAACTTAGATATTCTAGTTAGGGTTTCTTTCCCGGGAACCCGCATTCCGGAAAATCCTAAGATTTCAATACTTTTTGTGTTCCCAAAAATTATACTTCGTTTCTGGGAATTCCAGGAAACGACACGAGATTGAGATGATCTGAGGAAGCTAGTTTTGACTTGATTGTGGATTTTGACCTCCGCGACATAAATTGTAGCTGATACCACTGTTTCAATTTGCGATCGTTCACTGTGTATTATTTTTCTTAAACAAATTTGTGTATGAGATTCTTACATTAATATTTAAATACTTTTATGAAACAAAAATCTAGCACTTTCATAAACAAGAAATCAGTTACACTGATAAAATCTCTTAAATACAAGAATTAATACTTTTATGTACGAGATCAAACAGAAAAAATACTTCCAAGTATTTATTAATATTTTTCTTTTTGTAGCAACATTTGAAAAATAATCCATTCAGGATTGATTAAAAAATTATTGAAATTCGATCCTCAAAGATGAAACTTGGTGAAATTTTGAAAACAATTCCTTAGATATCAGTTGAAACTGAGAGAGCATTTTCTGCTGCAGATATTCATAACAAAGTTAAGAACTAGGTTGAGGGATAAAAGCATAGGTTGCTTATGTTTTCTTGAATCCCACTTTAAAGAGGAATATTTTATATTTTTTGTAGTTTTAGCTGAATGTATAAATGAGTATAAATTTTAGAATGCATATGTGTATCCTTATCTTATATAATTTTATCGTTGATATCAATTAAGAATAACTTGTTTTTAAATTTTTTGAAACTTTGATGTATTTTCGGGAATCCCGGGAATGAGTTTTACGCTCCCGGGAGTTCCCAGAGTTTTCTGGAAATGAAAAAAATCGGGAATTCAGAAACCCTAATTGCACTTCAAAAGGTTTGTGGCCTTAACAACTAAGCTAGCTTCCTCGTTAACCTGAGTGGTCGAGATGAGAAATCCTTCCCCGGCAATGTTGTTGTTGAGCTGTGAATTCAAAGGAAGATCTTATCAAAGACCCATCTCTTAACAGTATTCACATTAAATATTTATCAAATTAAAGTCATCAAATTAGCGGGATGAAATTGAGGAGAATAGGGTATCGGTTTAGATATTGCCCTTATCGCATGACTGCAGTTCAAAGAGGTGAATCCAACTCGACAATGGCTTCATGTAGTTTCTTGTGCAATGCTAATAAATCATTCAATCAGTGAAACAAACATCTCTATTGGCAGAGTGATAGAAACTCCTGATAACTAGAATGGTGAATGCTCATGGCATTGGGTTCGTAGTTAGTGATCTCAGTAATGATTTTGAGTTCTGCTTCCAAGAACCCCATTCACGCACTTTAAATCTGATGAGATTGAAAGTTCTCACGTTGCCGTGGAGAAGGGCATGTGTGCACAGGTACACACTTCATAACTGATTTCCGGTTCAAAAAGACGAATCATATCGGTTATGATTAACAGATCCTTGTATTGTGAAAAAAAGGGAGATCGTAGCTTTTAAAACGACAAGGCTTTGCTGTTTTTTGTCTTTTAAAAAATTAGTGACAAGGGCATCAGAGAAAGAAAATTAAGAAAAGTGGTCATATTTGTCATTTGGGAAAGTCTTAGCTACAAATCTAACAATAATAATCGTTAACTTAATATTTCCCCCGAATATAAAAACAAAAACTACAGTACAATTCAGAATATGATAAATTAACAGATTTAATCATTTAGCTTTTTATTTTTCGACATTGTTTAACATTATAGTTTGTAGGTTTCATTTTGTACTTCACATATCTTATATTTATTTTATCCAGCCATGAGAATGTGCAAGGGTTGGCACATGAGAGAACAAAGCATATTCATTTTAAAACATTGAATTTGGGTTAGTTGATTAAATATTAGCGTCACATTCAAAGCTACAGGAGAGCTACTTGAGAAGAGTCTAATAACTGTAAACATCAGTCAAGCGACGAGGATAACACTTTAGCAAGGATCCTCTTTTTTCATCACGCCTACGTGAAAACTGTGGTTCTGGATATTTTAAAATTTTAATTTACGTCGAGGGCTATTGACAACGGACTTCGCAATTTAAACCTACACTGTCCCTCCCCTCTCCAAGCGTCTACACTAATCCAACGGGAGTACTTAGTGCCACTGTATTAATGTTTACTTTTTCTCAATTTCAAAAATAAATAAATGTGTTAATGAATTGAAATAGGCTTTTAATTTGCTTTTTTCCAATATTATATGCTGTGTAAATTATATGTTCATATCATTTCAATATTTGATACATATTGTTTTATATAATACAAACAAATATTGATTAAATTCAATTAAAAAACTTTTTTTAAACATAGAGTTTTAATATTAGCTTAGACTTAATAATAAGCAAATTAATTTCTGTTGATGATTTTAATAATAAGTTATATATTCAAATAAAAGTCATCTTAATTCAAATATTTTAGATTGAAGTAAATCATAATGCATTGAAATAAATTAATTAAGATATATTTTTTAACATGAAATAATAGCAATGTTGTCTATTCCGCTTTCAAATACAACAGAATATATATATATTTAATTTAATTCCCAAACTTCAAACCTTTAAGAGAAAATGCTAAAACATAAAACATAAAACAGTTGTAAATAGTTTTTCCATCTGAAACATTTTAAGGGAATGAAAATCGCAAGTTTAGAATCTTTCCTTAGAAGCCTTTAAAAAAGAACATTAACACAGAATTCTTTCAAACAAGTAAAATGTTTTTTGGATTCCACCTCTACTTGTTTCTCGAAGGGGGCGCAATCCGGGACAGACGCAAAGAATTATTTGCAGTGCGATTTGCATTGAGGTTCTGGTGTTTACAAAGGTTTTCTGTCTGTAAACGTCTAATACGTCGCCAGGTCACGATTCATCTGCTCTGTCAACAGATTCTACCTTCTTATATCTAGAGCCAGTGGTATTTTCTCTAAGAGGGGGGAAACGGGAGAAGAATTGGGCAACATAAATTCAGCAACAAAATGCGAATTTTAAATATACCTAAAAATGTTTAAAATATACTTGTTGGATCATTTTAAAATAATTATCTTCTTTAGCAGATGGTCGATTTTATTTAAAAAAATAATTTTCTTATGGAAGAATCTACATATAAATAATTATGAAAAAACTAAATTAGCTTTTAAAAACTAATAGATAATAAAAATAAATGTATTCATATTCCTTATATATAATTCCTAAAGTTATTACCTAATTATTCCTAAAAAATAATATAAGTACTTACGATAAATATGAAGGGGATAAGCACTTTTATATTAATTTTTCTTTTTCTGTAAGTCTAAAAGTAAAGAACAATGGTAACGTAATGTATTGTTAAAATTTAGAGGTAATTCCAGTTTTCCTAATAAATCAAGCATTGTCGAATCTGTACTTTGTTTCATAGATTTTTTGTAGAAATTTCATCAGGTTATTTCCTATGGAAAAGGGTACCATAATTTTGTTCATAGAGTTTTTTTAATAGTAGTATTTATTTGTTGTAAAAACATTCATATATAACTCAACTCATGCCATAGGTAATTTATAGACTTAAAAGGTTGTTTCAAATATTGGTTTTATAAATATGGTTCTATTCATTTCTTCAAAAAAAAAAATATCAAGATATCCTTTTATTGTTAAGTTGAACGTTTTATAATGAAATTTATACGAGAAGATTGTAACATAAAAATGAAAAGAAAAATGCAATGGAGTTTCACTACAAAGATATATTATTCATTTTTTCAAAAACATATTTATGCCACTTTTTAAATCAAATATTCATTTATTGCATAATAAGAGTTTTTCTTTAAGGAAATAAATCTAAAAGCATCACGAAAAAGAAAAAAAAATATGCATGCTTCTGCAAAACACTTGCGCTCCATTAAGTAAACTTTTTTCTTTTACTTTATAAATCTACTAAATATTCGTTTTCTTCAGTATTTAAATAAAGAATTCTGCTAATAGGATAAAATAAACTTTTGCTTAGCAAACTTTATTTTTATAAAGGAGAATATTTCAATAATTTTTGAGATGAACGTTTTTATGCGCCATAACAATGGGCAAAAATATATTATCACCATTTAATAACGCAATTAACATTTAAATTATACAATTTTTGGCACAGTAAATATATTTGATTTGTAGGGAAGCTGAAAAAGCTTTTTTTTGTCCAAATATTTATCGAAACATATTATATTGAACGATGCGTCCTATAAAAACATTAACAAATCAGAATACTTCTTGTGTGTATAAATATAAGTAGCGAATTTATATTGTTTAAATGTGATACAGTGCGACAAAATATTTTCCCCTTCGTGATTTATATAGTCAGGAAATCCTTAATAATTTCCACCTTTTTATCGCAGCAAGATCAAATTAATATAAATTGCATTGTGACTAAAAGAAAAAAAGGCTACATTATGAAGCTAATGAATTAATTTATAAATGTAACTAGCTGACCCGGCCACACACACACGCGTTGCTGTGGCTTTGTTCCAATACGTTAGTTCAATATTATCCTAGGCTATTCAATGCAGTCAAATTAATCTTCGTTTATAATTTTGGAAGGTTTAATAAAGCATAAAACAACAAATTATTTTAACTTTGCATTTCATTCATCTCATATTTGAGAGTAGTATAATGTATGGATTACTAACGAAGTCGTTAAGTAACAACATATGAAGATTTAATTTTATAAATGTGGTGAATAACGTTGATTCGTTGCAATTTTTAAAATTATTTTTATCATTTTAAAGTATAACAACAAATAATTTTATACAACTAATCGCTAATCAGTGCACAATATTTTTCGGTAACCCGTATTTTGCTAACTCAAATAGATTCAACGGTTTTCGCACCCGTGAGCATGTAACATCTAGCCCATTCGAGAAACATGGATTTTCTAAGTCAAATGTATATTGTTCGGGTATCAAATGAATATTGTTCGGGTTTCAGATTCATTTATGGTCATCGCAAAAGCCAAATGATTAGGGAATTGAAGCCTTTTGAATGGCATTAGAGATTCTGACGGTATCAGTGGAATACGTGGCAACAGATTCCGTAGTAGTAGAACCGAATTTTCGTTTAAACTTTACAGTCAAAACGTGTGCTTTAAGAAGTTCCCGGTATAATTCTTTTGATGATCAAACGTGAACCTTTGCATTATCTAGGTGAATTTAAGTTACGCAGATAATAACCAGACAACCAACCGAAGATTATGTCGTGACATTCCTGATACATCTAGAGAATTCAAAAACTCGGTTGGAAAATTTAAGGGTTTTATTTTCATCAACAATAGTGTCGATTGGTTTAAAAGGTGTTGGATCAACTGGCAACAACCCTGTATCTGGAAGTTTATTTCATTACAATATCAACATTTTTTCTGATTAAGTAACAGGATTACAGTGGCAATAATTATCTAGATAATTATACAGTATAGCCGAAAAGACACTCGCAATCAGTTCCTTCTTGCTTAAAGAACATTACAGAAATATTCTGGTTATTTCATGCATTATGTATTGGGAAGAAGTTCTACTTCCCCGTTTCCAATATTTAGTAGTTGGTTAGGAAATATTTGCTCAGATTGATCATCTTGCAAATGTACTCGCATGTTTATGGTCAGTTGAAGTGTTTCCACGTTTCGCCATAAAAACGATTGTTTTAAACAGGCATTAATCTCGTGAACAAAAGTAGAGCGTGTAATGTCTGTTAATGTCTGTCGGAAATCACCATACAGTAGTACGACAGCAACACCGAATATTCTCTCGTTGCCATTTAAATCTTGCAAAGCTCTATGTAATGCTTTGAGTGAATGTTTATGGGTCATGCTACACTTATCCCTGATCATGATTGAATACATTTGCAATATTGTAGCCAATCCACTCTTTTCTTCAATGGTATTTTATGAATGTCCAATGGCAGCTGATGCGGAATGTGCAGTTTTTCCACCATCTAACAAAGTGACAACAATGCCCGAAGATGCAATTTTCTATTGCAATAATTTTTTTGCACGACTGCACCTGAAAGTTTATTTGCTATAGGGAATGAAAATCTTGAGGTAGAACTTGAACGCAAAGCCATTTGACCTCCTTCCAGCAATATCCAGAAAATTTAAGGAAGCTTCTGAAATCCGTATCCAGATTCTCGTTCCCACCCCGAGAAGTACTCGGTGCCCACTTTCGACGCCCTTGCTCCTGTAAGTTCAGTCTCTGAAGGGGGACATTACGATCGGCCGGCATTATCCTGCAAAGTTACCAGAGTTTCTTAAATCCGATTTCAGATTTATCTTATTTCCCATCCAGAAAAACACCAGAAAAGCATTTCTCTCTCATCAAGTATTTTAAAGCAAGACCCTTCCACAGTTCGTGCAAAATACTTTCGTCTGGCATTATTTGACGTAAATATGAGATTATCTTGAATTCGATTGAGAATATTCGGATTGGCAGTTCCGAAATACAGTCAAGACCCACTTTTTGCGTCTCTACGTTGGCAAGTTAGGCTGGTACTGCTGTCCGAGAATATTCCGTATCCCCGGCATTATCTGGCAAAAATACAGGAGTTTCTATGTTTCAATTTCAGACTCGCTTAAACCATCTCAAATTACACCAGGAATACACTTTTCCCGCGCCAAGACTTTAAGGATGAACTCCTGCCCCGGTTTGCGTAAAAGACGGCCATCCTGAATTATCCAGCACAGTTACTGGCATTTCTCAGATTGAATATCAGATTCGGACTATCCGTTTTGAAATACAGCAGGGACCAAGTTTTCACGATCCAAGGCTTTTAAGGCAAGCTCCTGCTATGGTGTGTCTAAAATACGGTCGGTCGGCTTTATACGGCAAAGTTACGGTTGTTTTTGGAAACTGATTCAAAAATCGGATTCCAAACCCGGAAATATACCAGGCACTTAATTTTCGTGCATTTTGGTTTGCAATATCTGCTTCCACAGACACATGAGCATTGCCACATTTGCGATTATTCCCTTACGGGAATATTCGCAAAATCTAGCAATGTGTTTTACGAATTCTTCATATTTCCGGCAATAAAAAAAATATGGCGTCATTAATTGAAATAAAAACTATTCTATGTTTTAAGTTGTACGAAATGACACACAGTATGCAAAATTATATTATGATCGGTTGAGTAGTTTTGGAGTCCATCGGGGACAAACACTGTGCCACGTAATTTTTATATATAAAATTTAAAGCATTGGTGAAAGAATGCACTTAATTGACTTATTTTGTGAACGAGAACTTTGCTTTGGGATTATTATTTTGATTTTCCATTTTAAACTCAGCTTAAATGTCAAATTCTATTTGTAGGTTTTGAAGTTGTAAGACTTATTAAAAAAAGGAATTTCTTAATTCTACACTCACGTCCATAAATTAAGGATAATGAAGTTCAGGCAAAGAAAGAGACAGAAGCAAAACAAATTTGACTTATTTGTAAAGTCTATTTATTAAACAAAAGGTAAAGAGCAAAAAAGATGCTACATGTTTGACATAATTAATAAAAACTGCGATTTTTACTCCCTGGAGCAAATTCCAAAAAAAACCCTATTTACAAAAAACAGTATAACATGATTAGTATGATGGTTAATACGGAGTATGTCTCAACGGATGATGCAATACAGACCTTACAACGCCTACTCATGCTGAGTATCAAATTATCAATCTGATCTTGGGGAATATTACACCACTCATCAAGCAATGCCCTCCGAAGTTCCGGTAGACAGGTGGGAGTAGGTTGATGGGCTGCAATTCTTCGGCCAAGCATATCCCACACATGCCCTATTGGAATCAAGTCCGGTGAGTATGCTGGCCAATCCATACGGGTGATGTCCTCCGAATGAAGGCATTCGTCTACAATGTTTGCACGGTGAAGACAGGCGTTTTCATCCATAAACTGAAATTCAGCACCCATGGCGCCCCGAAACAAACGTACATGTTGTTCCAGAATGACATCCCGATAGATGTGGACTGTTATCGTTACACTCTGAACATGCAGGTCAGTTCTGGAACCAAGAATGATTCCTCCCCAAGCGAACCATCCTGCACCACCGTAACAGTGTCGTTTAATGGTGTTCTCTTGGTGGTAACGGGTACCTGGCGCTCTCCATATGAAAGTCCGGCGATAATCAGACTGCAAACTAAACCTGTACTCGTTGGAAAACATCACACAAGACCACTGTTGCGGTGTCCACAATGCATGCTCTCTACTCAAGGTTTATCGCAGGCGACAGTGAGTTGCAGTAAGGGGAACACATCTGACAGGCCTACGAGAATATAGACCAATGTGCCCTAGGTGTCTGTACACGGTCTGCCAACTGTCGTACCGGTAGCTGAAGAGAGCAGACGAGATAGGTCTGATGCTGTGCTCCGTCTGTTTCTTTTGGCAGTAACTGCCAAATACCGGTCCTCATTCGGCGTTGTAACTCGGGGGCGACCTGTGGATACTTGCAGCTGGGTACGTCCACATTCCAGTCGTCCGATAATTCTACCACGTAAAAAATCAACTAAATGCTTCCTTTGGGCCATAACTATGCGGTAATTGCACTGTAAGGCTTTTAAAATGCTTGTGAACAATTTTACTTCTTTGCCACCATTCCTTATATACCCCTCTCTTGAACTCTCGTCATTGTGACGTACTATCCGCGCCATCTGGTGGTTTCCTGTAATTTGCATATTTTTCTTCAAGATGTGTGTGATAATTCTACAGGTAAAATTTTTATTTTAGAGTTCAATTTCTGTGTGATTCTGAATTATCCTTAATTTATGAACATGAGTGTAAATAAATATCTCTAACATTCGACGATAAAACAGTTCTGCTCAATGCAATTCGACTCTTTTGGAACCAAAAGGTATTTTTAAAATTTTATATGCATAAAGAAATAGTACATGTAAATATATTTGAATAAAAGTATCAATGCAAAAAAAAAATGTAAATTTAATGCACGATTTTTTTTTTCGTATTAAGATTTTTATACCACAAAATTGCTTAGCTCAAAATATCTAAAATTTCATCCAATAATTCAGAAAGTATTTATGATCAAAGTTTTGATCAGAAATCACAAAGTATAAAAATATTTTGATTTGATTTTTATTAACGCCACATTTTACAGCTGCCTATAAGCTCTTTGCACCAGTCTTTTAATTTTGAACTTCGATCAAACATTGCCTAAATTGATACCCTCTTTCCAAAATTTCAGAAACTTTAGGACTTTTAACCTCGACAGCCCCTCTACACGGTGGGCCTTCAGAGGAATCAGGACTAGAACTCATTACCTGTTATGAGTTTGTGAACATGAACTCTCAAATAACTCAACCATTTCAAACTACTAAGTGTCCATATTTTTTATATTTAATTATAATCAGTTTATTGCACGGTGTTAAAAAGCATTACAATCAGAAGGATTTATCTGAATAGGACGAAAATTCGGTCCGTGTAACATGCAAATGATTATATTTTGGAATGACATGCTTAAATAACTAGTAGAAGATCCTGCTTATTGTAATGAAGCATACGGTTGGTGTGTAAAACAGAAGGCATGCGAATGAGATTCCATAGATCGAAGTGGACTAATGCCTCTTACACACATTTGTGTGTAAGTATTCGAACACTATGAGTAAATATGAATATTTGAGAAAGGGCGTGGGGAATTGGACGAAAAGAATCAGGTAGTTAAATCACAGAATCACTCGAAATTTAGATCTTTGCTAACATACTATGATGTAGCAATAAATGGATGAGCTACGATTGTACAGAGTATCAGTTAGGTAGCGGTCAACCGAGAATGAAGAAAGACAAAAAATATCATTTGATTGGCGCTCACAACCCGTGTTGCATCCTTATCAACGATCTGGAGCTTAACCGTAACACCGGTAACTGCAATGACCACCGATTGGTGACTAAGTGAATGAGGTCTGAGATCGCAGAGGCTATTGAGCCAACTTACCCTTGCCACTATACACCACCTAATGCAGGGGGTAGAGAATTTTTTTTTATCAAAGTACCCTTTTTTCTAAAGAAATGTTTAAAAAGGTGTAGACGTGCCGCCAAATAATTTTGATTTGTGACTATTGGGAAAATAATAAAAGTAAATACTAAGAACTCAAGATTCATCATATTCTACGGGAAAAAAACATTTTGCTCTATACAGTAATAAATGTTTTAGTTATACGTGTAACTCAAATTATATACATACATAAAGTAACATTAGCGTGGCTTCTGTTGTTGCAGATTAGATAGCAAATAACATATTAGGATTTTAAGATATTACTTTTAACATAATGCATGCTGAATTGGAATCATCTGACAAACGGTTCCTAAGCGAGTATTTTGTTATTCATCTCTTAAAATAAAGACTCACAGGCATACGTAAATCAAAATATAGTTAAAATAGCAAATGAGCCAGATTCAAACAGTTAAATGTGTCTGGAATCCGTTTTAAAGACGATCAGTGGCGTAACATACACCCCCGCAATCCTCCTATTGGGAGTGGGTAGGATTCTAGGGGGCCCAAAGCATGACTGACTCCAAGTACATACGGGTTTTGCAATCCTTTGTAAGAGCCGGCTTGGAGCCCAAAACTTGATTCTGCAGGGGGTCCTAATATTTTACGTTATGCCACCGCAGATGAATGATATGATAAAAATACTTGTAAAATTACATAAGGATAATATATATATATATATATATATGCCAATTATGATAGATTTAGTTCTCTACTTGGGTTTATACTAAAAGAGCACTATATATTATAAAGGAAACTATTATCAGCAAATTAAAGGTTTACCACTAGGTGATCTTGCTAACAACTGTCTAGCCAGTTTATGATTACCTCATTTTGAAAATAGTTTCCTTACAACTCAGAATATTAAATTTTTCGTTATATAGATGATATTATGAAATTTGGCAAGCAAGACAGTTATAAATCTAATACTAGTTTTTATCCCCAATATCTTAATTTAATACAGACAAATAGTAACAGCTACCAAGCAAATTTTCTTGATATATAAATTAAATTAAAAGAAACCAGTATTTATGACAAAAAAGGAGAATATAAATTCAATGTTGTAAAAGTACCTAATTGGGAGAGTTATGTACATGCTTCTATATTCAGAAATATCATTATTAACTACATACAACTCAATAAATCTCTTGTTAAAAAATCAGAAAAAACAACAAAAAAAACCCTTTAAACATTTCATGAAATATTGTTTAATTCAGAAATACCGAATTAATTTTATTAATAGTTATTTGAACAAAAAGAAATTCTAAATAGTAAGGATTGAAATTTCTTAGAATATCTTAATAATTTAATATTATAAGTTTATCATTTTTCCTAGATAGATATAATTACCCACATATTAAAATTTCATTTAAAATTACTTTTTCTCTTTTTATTTTAACCAGTAACTTTTTTAAATAATTAAATATATTTCTAACCATAGTGTTCCTCAAGTAATAGTAGTTTTTATACACCCTATTTAGTTTTTTTATTTATATTTTTTCATACTTTTGCTAAGTGCCATTTTTCAGCCATTCCCATGTTTTGAATTTGTATGTGGGTCCAGAATCTGGCAATAACTTGATTATTGTACTCAGATTTACCACGGGCTATGCATTTTTGAATTCAATTTTTAGGTAAGTTACCTTATTCTTGTGTAATGGATTTAACTATTCTATTCATTATTTTCAATATGTTTTTGCTCAGAATTATCAACAGAAAGGTTGAAGGTTGGCTGGTCAAAAAACTTTTATATAAATTATTATTATTTTAAAACTTGACTTTTATATAAAGTATTTTATGTATAAGATCTGTCCTAAGTCAGCAATGTTTATAATATTGCATCATCTATATACATATTAATATATATAAATAATTTTAAATAGTACTATTTTTACAATTTCTAATATAGCCTATTTATAATCTTATGTCTGGTTTATCTTACAATTTCGGGATTTTTTCAATTTTAGTTATTGATTATTCATCTCTCTTGTAAAGATATTTAACTCTCTGTATATATATTAAAAATTTCTCTTCATTTTTTTTATTGTGAGAGCACAGTTTGAAGACCATTGATGTAAACCATATTTATCGGTTTTCATCCAATTCAAGTAAATCCTTTTATAATGCATCGTTTTCTTATGTTAAATAATGTATCCTTGGTCACTTACACAAAAGTATTCTAGTTAGTATTGAAAAAGGTGTTGCCAAAAAATTTCTGAATAGTCGGATTCGAATAAAATATCGACCATATTTTAGATCAGTTAGATAATAAGGACAATTAACATATCTTAATTAGACAATATATTACCTAATCATGCAAATTATTCGTAATCTGTTTTAGGAATTGATTAGCTATATTAACTAAATTAATTTATTACTTCATCAACATCATAATTTATTTTATTTTGAGGTATTATGCCACTTTGTCAAGTTCCGATGAGAATTGCGTAAGTTATTAAGTTCCCCTCCACCTTTTTTTTTCAACTATATAACTAAATTCTTTAATTTACTGTAAAAAATTATAGCACAATGTCTGATTTATAAATTTTTGAAACAAAACAGTAATTGAAACCTTTTTAATGTAAATATTTACTATTGAGAAACGTAACTCTTGACACCTAAGTCTAGAAGCATTTTGATTTCATAAAGGTTCATTCAGGAAGCAGAATCACTTTATACTCCCCATTTTAACTCATGTGTGTGTGGAGGGGGGAAATATCGGGGAATACCTTTTTACGAGTTTTAAATTGAAAGAAAAGGCCTATAACATACATCTTCCAGCATTGAATTACTTGATTACAATAAATGAATGTAATTTGCAGTAAAATTAATTAAAAGCTTTGACCCGAAGGACTTAGATGGGCTATTTCTCAGAACAGATTAAACTTATTTACTAAACACAAGTTCCCATTATGAAATAGGGCCTAAATTTTTCCACAATTTCATTGTATTAACTTCTAAACTAAAAATATGATTTGTTTTATTCTGAATTCATTTGAATCAAGAATTAAAACATTTTCTCGATAATCTAATCAGAATCTGAACATCAAGTAATCATTGGCATTTGTATTCTTTTTAGTCCTGTGTTACGAACTCTAAATGATTTTGTTGGATCAATGATCTTACATTGAGGTATCTATTAAAGCAGATATCTGGGTCGTTTTAATAATGAACAGCAAGAGTTTAATATCTGGAAAATCTCGGTAGAAAGACCATTTCTGAAACACATGATAATTATGGTAGCAAATCCATAGAAAATTTAATTTAATAAAAGGTAGAAGTAAATATTTTTCCTGCGACACCAAAAATTGCTAACTTATTCAAACTTTTGATAAATGCCATCCTATATACTAGAATCAGGATTAAATTTCTATGAAATAAATTAAATGATATTTCTGCCATCGTAAATAAGTTTAATTTTGCAAATAAATTTCTCTCCATATATAAAATTTTTTTCGTGATGCTGTAATTAATTTATTTACACATAAAGTATTGTTAATAAAAGCAACTTCATCTTTACAACAGAATGGAGTAAAACCACAACTTGGACAAATTTACATTTATTATGCAAATAAGGTTTTGCATTAAGGTGCAAAAATTGTTAAACGCGACGATATATTTCAAATTGATATACTCATGAAAAATTATATGAGGTTCTGTCAAGGTGCAGAAGCAAAGACTGAATAAAAATTCTGTGCAATTTAAAGGAAAAGGTGATTAGAAACTAAGTACTGTAAATACCTTTCTATAAAGTACAATAAATTATTTTATTTTATTTTATAAATTACACTTTCTGTTTTAATAATTTATGTTTTAGTATTAACAAACTTGCTTGTCTTAAAAGAAAATGAAATTATGTAGGTGTCATTGTACGTAAATACGAGGAAAAGGCTTTAAAATACATTTATGCATTTTTGTTTTTTATTTTATCAGCTTCAAGCGATTGTGATGCCTGATAATATAATTTCGTAATCAATGCTTTGATAAACTATCAATAATTTAAGTATGATCTTGATTTTTAAAATTGGGGGAAAAAATGGAACCAAAAAAATTCTTAAAAACCACGATTTAAAAATATTTATTACTCTAGAGGTTTTAATTAAATTCAATAGCTCACAAAACTTAGATCCTTATAGGAACTTATATGGTACGATTTCGGCAAAAAATTTTAATTAAAGGATTTTTAAAAATTTTTTGGTTGCCTCCTATGTGTGTATACTATGTAAAACAGATTTTGTGCTCAAAATTTCATAAAAAGCTAGGTATTTAATTTTTTAAGGAAAACACTTCAAATTTGTGAAGTGATTTTAAAATGCTACTCCTCCTACAAAAATTTACGTACCCGCATGAAATTTGGTTCAAAAGTACCTCAAACTATGTATAACAAAAGTTGGAATGGGTTTTGCGATAACATGATTGGTATTCGTACAATAGATCTTTTTATGAATGCGTATGGAAAATTCCTTAAAAAATGTGCGAATTCTGAGTTCAATTATTTTTTAAAAAATAAGTATTGCTTTGATTCAAAAACGCACACCAACTTTTGTTACATGTACTATTAGTAATAGGTAAAAAAAATTCAAAGCATTAGGCTAAATAGAAAAAAAGCCTTAGCATTTTAAATGAAGTCAAACTAAATATTTTATCTTTCCCAGATAAGTAAGTTTAAAGTTTTGATTTGCTATAGGGATGTGAATAAAAACGAACGCAGAAACTATCATAATTTTGTATTTTTTAGTTTAGAGCTTTCAAATTTTGTCAGGTTATAGAAAAATACATACAGAATAATTTAAACTAAAAAAAATTAAATTTTATTTTTTGACCCATTTTTGTCAATTGAATCGTACTGTGTCCCCTTAATTAAAAAATGTTTTAAGAACCACTATCCCTTAATCCTCTATCTCCTGAGGTCTTTTTTTTCTTGTAAAGTTACGCTAAAATATTTTTGGGACTTAGACTGATTTATAAAAAGAAAACTCACATTTAGATTATTATATAGGATAAATCTGATTTTTAAGATTATTGTTTTACGCAAAACATGCTTTTCACCACCCACAGAGAGCTTTTTAATAGTAAAACATCTTAGGTTTTGCATTTCTTTTAATATTGCTCATGATTTCATAAAATATACTTTATAATGTAATTATAAATTATAGTAATTATAAAAACAGGCCTATTTTGTATTCAAAAATTGAAGAATTTATACTTATTACTTTCCGTAAAATTTCAGAAAACAGGTATCAATAAATAGTGGAACATTACAAGCTATACATACATATCTTGTTCTAATATCCTTCAGTAGAACCCAAACTGCAATGTCTATACGATTTTTGTGCCAATTTGGCATTTTTTTGTTGAGAACATTTAAAACCCCGTGCACCACAAAGTATCACATGGGGGCAAGTAAGCCCCCGTGAAGCACACATCACAAAGGATAGAAGCATTACAACACAAACATCCATGCCTTCTCCGGCACTCAAACCCAGGCCCTGCGGCACTGTAGTCAGCGTCACTAACCACTATACTGGATGGGCGGAATTTTGCACATTGGCAAAAACTTTAGTCAGTTGTTCATCATCTGGAACAGTTTTTCTTGCTGCTCAGGAATCTTACTGGTCGGCCTTTGCATTTACGACTTGAAAATTCAAAAATCAGTTGCTGTGCAAGCCGAAATGTTAACAACATAAATCATAGGAGAAAAAATAGTTTCCAATTGACATTTAAAAGTTAATGTACTTGATGGTATGTTTACTTACCACGGCTTTATAAAGAGTTAATCGAAAAAATGCGGCATTTTACATGCTTAATTTTTAATTTCTTTTACAAATTAAAACTTATCTTTGATGAAAACAAATTATGTTAAATTTATTCTGAAACTTTAAAAGTGCATGATAATGCAATTGGTGGGAAATAAAGATACTGAAATCAAGCTTTAGATTTGAGTCCTGATTGAACCCAAATTCAAAGTGCGTAGCAATGATATGCATTGCACGTTTAATAGAAACGGACTTCTAAGTCATTGGTGGTTTGTGGAACACTGGAAATGAGATACTGAAACAGCTGCCAGCCTTATACTTAATTATGTGTGTTGTTTACATGCAACTGTCTAACTGAAAACTTAAGGATTTATGACACTTACATTAAAGATAATTAGATAAAAAATTTCTTTAACACTTTTCTAGAATAAAGGAATTTTTTTTTGAGACAGCAAACTGACCAGAGGTGACGCTGTAAGTTATTATATAAAAATGTTGAAAATATTTTACTTTTGCTAATTTATTTTATAAAAATAATACAGTTTAATACCAAAAATAAACACTTCCAAAAATATGGTCTAAAATGTTACCCTATGCAATATTGAAAATCTGTGAAAATTTTTTAATGGGAGAAATATAGAGAATTTCTTTTTTTTTAATTTCACAATACGAAAATTCAATTTAAAATTTATTTTATTACATTTAAATTGACAAGGTTAGATTTTGATGTAGGCAAAAACATTCTCTGTTGAATGTCAACACAAATTTTATACTTGGGACATTTAAATATCGGATACGCTTTTGGTTTGATTTTGTAAAGGCTAATGTTATGAACAAAATAAGTGCGCTATATTTTTTAATTCGATAGCAAAGTTCCGTATATCTGTTATCAAAGAAAAAAAACTGTTCTTTTTTACATATTAGTCTTGGATTTTGTGTAAGGAAATGATGTATAACATATTTAAAATAAATTAAATTTCTGTACAATTGATTTGTAGTTGTGGCAATCAGGAGTAATTATTATGAATTTTGTTTTTGTATATTTTAGAAAAAGAGCTATAAAACTCTGTTTAATATTTACAATCAACTATTTTAATACCTTTTTTTGTTTTATTATTAGATATATACAGCTCACGCACACTTACATTTTATTTTGCGTTACATTTTCTGAAACTACGCTGTTCCAGATAGTATGTATTCAGTACATAATAATTGTACGAGAATGGTAATTAATTTGAATAATTTATTGGTGTAATTAATCATTATTGTCGTAACAAAGCTACTGTGTAGTGTAGCTTATACCAAAATATGCGAAATATTTATATCAGCTATGTAGATTGAAATAATGTACAGGATTAAGAAAAAAATTTGTTTCCTCCAGACTAAAATTATTTTTTGATTAATGTTTTGAAATATTTATTTTTGTAAAAGTAAAGATTATCTGTGGAACGAGTGATTAAATTAACAATAAGGAACAATAAAATATTTTTTATGTCTATAGATTTTAGAAACATTAAAATTAATATTAATAACAAAATATGCGATACTTCTTAAAATATTAGTGAACTGTTGTTACTTATATTCATTAATACTTAAAATCAGCTAAAACTTATTTAGTGGAAATATAATTTTATATTATACATATGTTAGGAAATTTAAGGACTTAATATTTATTATTCACACTTTAACGCATAGAAGGACAAATTTTCTCAAATATTTAAAAATATGTTACAAATAAATTTTTTTAATTGGTTTATTTTTACTATTTTAGTCTTCATTATAATTCTAAAGTAAAATAATAACTAAAATATAATTATTTTTTGAGTATGAAAACTGCATTTTCCATCGAAATGTAAATCTGAAACGTAGAGAAAAATTTAATTAAAAAGTTTAAAATCACATGAAAAATAACTTGATAATTGAAAATTAAACCTTTGCTAATAAGAATTATTTTAATTAACATTTTTCTGCCTTTTTTGTTCATTTGGTTATGCATATTTTTCTTGAATTTAATGCTAAATGTTACAAAAAAAATTTACAAAAGAAGAAACGAAAAAAAAATTCAAGAAAAGGTCATGATTAACTTAAAAAAATCAAATCGGACTCGCATTCCACAAAAACTTTTTTAATACTTTTCAAGTCTTTTTTTTAATTGAGAGAGGGAATTAATTATAAATAAAAATATTATTTTTTTTATTTCTACTTTAGTTTCTTTTGAAATCTTCAGTTATGCAGCTTTTTTCACCATGTGTCGTACGGCCATTAAGTTTTTAATTATTCTGTTAAAAATGTTTTATTTTTTAATTAATTACTTTTAAATATATTTTTATGATTAGTATTTCCAAATACTATTAATTTTCATTTTAAGGAAATAAATAATGAAGTATGATAACTGCAAAGAAATTAATTTGAACTTCGCAATATTAGTATAACTTACTTGTGCATAAGATGTCATAACAGTAATGTTGCCTTAAGATTGCTATTTAACAGAAGTTTTCATCTTTAGGTAATTGTTTCTCATAGTATAGTGCACATGCTTTCATATAAACATGCAGTCAAAACAATTACGTACACTTAATGATTTTCTGTTCACTTACAACACATGTTCAAAATACAAGTTACAATTGCGTTCAAAATACAAGTTACAACTGCGTTCAAAATACAAGTTACAACTGCATTCAAAATACAAGTTGCAACTGCGTTCAAAATACAAGTTTGAAAAAAAAGAATTTTATAAAACTAAAATGAAACTAATTGATATCAATAAATGGTAGTTTTAAAACATATGCACACACACAAAACTACAATGTGGGAAACTCAAAGTGAAGGATTCAATTAAAATTTAAATTAAACTTTAAAATTTATGTGTAATCTGTACTCTGGATTCAGAAAAAAAGTTTATTAACGTTGCCTTACGAAGTAACACAAATAAAAAAAAGAGGTATAGAAAAACAGAGAAAAGGGCTACAGAAATACTTTGTTTATAATAAATTTTTGTTTTGAGATGTTCTCTACAAATTTACTGGAGTATAAAGATTATCATATTTACGTATATTTTATCCCGTACCACTGTGGAACGTGTTATAGTAAAAGGAAATTTGTTCTCATTTGCGAGAAAAACTTTGCGAAACAGGCATATTTATCCATTATTTTTGAAACTTGATAGGGTAAAGAGCCTTTTCCATTATTTATATAACATTTAGACCTTTAAATGTCGAATCTCTGCGTATTCATATCAATTTGACCCGAAAATATGATCGAGCGTTAAAAATAAGTCTATCTTATCTCTGTAAAAGCATTTTCATTGCAATGCTAGTCTTGTTGCAGAGAAAACAAATAATTTTAAAATATAGTTTTATATTTCACTTGCAAAATTGGATACATTTATATATTAAGGGGTCTTAGGGTGTTAAAAATTTTTTTTTTCGAATTTTCGAAAAAAATATATCTTGTTCTTCATTTTTTTCTGAACATTTTGATACTAACCACGTGACAATACTCTAAAAACTTCGAAAGTTATTCAAAAAATTGCAAACAGCAATTTAGTCATAACAACTTTTAAATGGACAGATGCCACGCCCATTTATTTTTAAATTTATGCATACCTTTCATTTTTCTGTTTTTAATAAGCCTCATGAAATATTTTAAGCGCTTGAGTTGATCAGAAGGAAGCCTGCAACTCAACACATTCATTCTGCCGTGTTTTGATTCTGTTGTGTTTACTTTAGTACACGTTTTTTTAAAACGCTTATCTAAATCGAAGATATGTGTGTTTTATTCTGAAAAAATCGTTGGGCAATCGCCCCAACAAAAGATTTAAAGGAAATAATTATTTAAAGGTAAGTGACTCACATGTTACAGATATGAAAGATACGAGGAAGTGTGCAGAATTGAAAAGTACAAGTAAGTGTGCCGAAATGAAAAATGCTTCTAGTAAAAAACTTTCAGGAATTCAGACTTCATTAAAGTGAAATCTTGTTAAGGTAAGTGAAAACTTCAAAGAATATCGTATTTTTGATTTTATTTCAACCTTTAGCTCTATTTTGTCAGTATCATGCTGTTTAAAATGTCATAAACCATTAACAATTAATGAAAAATCCACTTGTGGTTTATGTTCGAATTTTGAAATACATTGTAAAAACTGTGGGAGTATTTGTACTTTTTCAAGCTGTGAAAACATTGGGAATAAAAATAATGCTCCAGAAATTAACAGAAGATCTATTTTAGCAATGAGATGCATAGGTCAAGGTTTAGAGTCATTAAAAACCTTTTGTTCTGTAATGAGTCTTCCTAATCCTGTTGAACAAAAATCATATGATGTTATTAATAATAAACTTTCACTTGTTATGAAGGAAGTCGCCGAAGAAAGCATGAACAGGGCAGCTGTCGAAGAAAATTCTTCGTTACCTGATAACATTTTAACGGTAAGTGGTGATGGGACCTGGAAGACGAGAGGACATTCATCGTTGATTGGAGTATGTACTCTAATGGGGCCGAAACAGGTAAGGTTTTGGATAGGGAAGTGTCCTCATTTTGCAAATGAAGCGACAGTTATAAAGGGGTAAAGTTTGGTATCAAGTACAATAAATGGAAAAGAGCGCATAAGATTTCACGTAGAAAAAATTATTCTGGCTCTGCTGGTAAGATGGAGGTTGACGGGATGTTGAGGATTTTTAGTCGATCAGAACAGCTTCACAACCTGAAATATTCGAACTACATAGGAGATGGCGACACAAAAACATTCAATGCCCTTTCTGAAAACAATCCATACGGCGATGCCATCTTATTCAGAAAATAGAATGTGTAGGCCATGTGCAAAAGAGAATGGGTACAAGGCTTAGGAAGCTTAAATTATTATATGGTAAGAAGAAATTATCTGATGGTAAAACTATAGGCGGTAAAGGTAGGTTAACTGATAGTTTTATTGATAAGCTTGCGCATTACTATGGTAATGCTATTCGATGCAATTCTACTAGTGTAAAGGAAATGCGGAAAGCCATTTGTGCTGTTTGGGGTCATTCTTGCAGCACCGATGATGAACCGATGCACTGATTTTGTCCTACAAATCCAAATACATAGTGTAAGTATAATGCCGCAATTAATAATAATTTACAAAATTATAAACACAAACCCTCAGTTGCGAAAGCTGTTCGAGATGTAATTAAGCCTGTATTTGCAGACTTATCTCATCTGGCACTCCTGAAGAAATGCTTAGGAGGTAAGACACAGAATCCTAATGAAAGTTTAAATTCATTAATCTGGAAGTTTTGTTCGAAGACGATTGATTCTAGCCTTCAGATTGCAGAGATTGCTGCAAATCTAGCAACCAGCATTTTTAATGATGGAAATCAAATACTTATTACTATTTTAGAGAAATTTGGCTTAAAAATTAACAAAAATGTTTGTGTGTCCCTGGCTGAACGTGACAATCGTTGAATCTTTACGTCAAGAAAGAGGAGCTCAACGTCATCGTTTGAAGCTTGGAGAGATAAAAAAATTAAAAGAGTACAGAAATTGAGCTGTTTGAGCAACAGGAAGGCATATCCTATGATCCTGGAGCATTTTAGCATGTAAGTTTTAAAATTTATTTTCTCAAATTCAATTTAAAACTTTAAAGCCTTTTTTCTCAGTTTGTGTTTTTTTCACTTACGCGCATTGCGTTTCAAAAACTATCATACTTTGATGCATAAAACTTTACAGAATTATAAACTCTATCATAATCTTTAAATCCTAGCTATTTATAGTATTACATATTTGTAATTTTTTGAAAAATTCAAAAAATTAATTTTTTGAAAAAAATTTTAAAAAATTACTTTTTTTTATTTTTAAAAAATATTATTTTTATTCTTTTTATATCTAATCGCTACCATCTAATAAGGATATATTTGACTTTATAAATCAACTTATTGCTAGTAATTAGAATTATTATTTCAGAAAATATCATGCGCGTCGTAAAACTTACTATTTGTTTCTTACAAAATTTTTCTTATATTTATGTGCTTATTATTTTTAAAATTATGATTATATTTTAGACATTTTATACTTTTTGAAACTTTATTCCTTTATAAAAAATGTGTAAAAGAATCAAATTATTTCATTTTAACCTCAAAGAATTATTTCTAGTCGAAAATTGTTCATATTTTGTGCTCTCGAAACATTTTTAACACCCCTG